>PVKV010026778.1:0-27417 GCA_004027835.1 Alouatta palliata
GGAGGGAAGGAAGGAGGGAAGGAAGGAGGGAGGGAAGGGGGAATGGGGGAGGGGAGAATGGGGGAAGGGAGGAGGGAAGGAAGGAAGGAAGGAGGGAGGGAAGGAAGGAAGGAAGGAGGGAAGGAAGGAAGGAAGGAAAATGGAATCACCATTAACCCTACCACGCCGAGGCCACAGCTCCCTTTTGTACTCTGTGTCCTAGCTCCATCAGCACACTCAATGGCCACACCTTTGTACGGCTGTTGCAATCACACTGGCCTTGAAGACTGACATCCCCTGTTACAGTTAGGTTGGCATCTCTTAGCGTTTCCTGTCTGGGTCATCTCGTAACCATAGAAGCTTCCATCCTTTTATACTACCACACCGTGCTGACGTGTCACTTTCCTGATTAACTCCATTGTTATGAGATGATTAAGTTTAAAAAAAGTCTCCCCTACTTCCAATAATTCTGTAACGGGCCTTGTGGTGCTTCTAGCTTTTTACTTCGTTGGGTGATTTCCTTAGATAAGGGAGTGGGATTATCGGGCTGAAAGAAGTATTTCTAAGGCTCTTCCTAAGGTCAAGCATTCCGTTTCCCGAGAGGGTTTCACCTGTTTATCCAGCTGCCTGCCACATGTGTGTGTAACCTTGCTAGCACTCGAGGTTATCGTCAGAAATAATTTGTCAATTCAGAGAGCAAACGGGACGCTCAGGTTGCTGCAATTTGCGTTTCTTGATTGCCAGCGATGTTGGGCATTTTCCTGTGAGCGTCCATGCTATTTATACTTCCTCTCGTGCGGACAGGCCTCTCTCCGCTGAAACTCCTGGCCCACCTCTTCCTTTCTCTGCTCCTGCTCTCCATCATCTATACCTCTGTGTGCTCAGGAGGAGGGGAGAGGGAGACACGGGCCAAGAGATGTTAATTTAACCATGGTCAGAGCAATCCCCACCGATGCAAAATGACCGTTCTGAGGGAGCCTTCCTGAATGTGCAGCTGAAAATCAAGTCAAGGCTCTCACCTCTGTGTCTGAAACTTGCTCCTTGGTTGCTGAAACCACCCTGCTGAGATGGGCAGAGTCACTTTCGACGGCCTGGAGGACTTTCGGAAGCTTCTGCTTCTGCCTGAAAGGGATTTGGTTTTAGCAGACAGGTAGCAGTAAATGACACACAAAAGAACATTCCGGTCAAGGGTGCCACACTGACATTTCCTTCTCGGGGACAGGAAATGATTTGAAGAGGAAGTATGTACTCTGTATCCAGTTCAAAGGCAAGGACAGGTTTGCTGTTTTTCCCCCTTTATAAGTGGCTGTACAATTAGTGATGGAATCAGAGCCCAGCTGGGGAAACACTACTTGGGGCAAGGTGGCCGGGTGACCTCCCTAAGCTTGGAACTTGAGAATCAAGAGCAGAGGTGAGCCGTACTAAGGCTTACAAGTCAAATCCAGCCCATGGCCTGTTTTCATACCGCCTGTGAGCTAAGGATGGTTTATGTTTTTAAAAGGCTGTACAAAGAAACAAACTATAATGACAACAGCAACAAAACCAGCTGCAAAGCGTATTTACGATCTGGCCTTGACCCCTAGGCTGGAGAGCCGCCTGTTTCTGAGGACATGGGCATTCTAAACCCAGCAGAGCGTGCCTTCATCACTTGCAAACGTGCCCACGTGTGCAGTTTAAGGCTGGGTACCCCCAAGACCCTGAAGCACAAAGGATCTTGATGCCGAGGAAAGAAACATTTGGCAAAGAGCACGCTGCCTGTAATAAACTGCATCAGATGTAAAATATCCTCATGGCCCAGCCTTTTCTCTCTCTCTTTTTTTTTTTTTGAGATGAAGTTTCACTCTGTTTTTGTACAGTCTGTGAGCTAAGAATGGTTTATGTTTTTAAAAGGTACAAAGAACCTTTGTACTCAGGCTGGAGTGCAATAGTGCAGTCTCGGCTCACTACAACCTCCGCCTCGGGGGGTTCAAGGGATTGTCCTGCCTCAGCCTCCCGAGTAGCTGGGGTTACAGGCATGCGCCACCGTGCCCAGCTGATTTTTGTATTTTTAGTATAGACGGGGTTTCACCATGTTGGCCAGGTTGGTCTCGAACTCCTGACCTCAGGTGATTTGCCTGTCTCGGCCTCCCAAAGTGCTGGGATTACAGGTGTGAGCCACTGTGCCCATCCGCATCAGGGGTTTCTCTGCTAGTTCTTATTATGGCCACGATGGTACACAGCCCTGATTTCTACCTGAGGCCTAGAAAGTGTTATAAGAATGGAAAAGAATGCTGAGTTTGAACAAACTTTTAATAGAGAAAAGGAGCTTCGAAGGACGCTGCTGTGGGCCAGCCTCGCCCCCTAGACCAGCTGGGAAACAAGTTGTATGGGGTATTCCACTGGAAACCTGGAGAAGGTTTACGTTCTATACAGGTTGGGGCCAAATAGACCAAGCCATTGGTCAATTGTCTGAAAGAAATCAAGTCAGTTTGAATGCTTTAGGGCTGGAGGAGGAGGAAGAGAAAGAGTACAGTGTAAAGGAATAGTTTAAAAGAGTTTGGGGTCAGATGTGGTGGCTCACCCCTGTAATCCCAGTACTTAGGGAGGCCAAGGTGGGTGGATTGCTTGAGCCCAGGAGCTGGAGACCAGCCTGGGCAACATCTTGAGACCTTATCTCTATAAAAAAGTTCAAAAATGAGCTGGGTATGGTGGCACACACCTGTGATGCCAGCTACTTGGGAGGCTGAGGCTGGAGGATCATTTTAACCCAGAGTTTGAGGCTGCAGTGAGCTGTTTTTGCTACCGCACTCCAGCCTGGGCAACAGAGCGAGATTCTGTCTTAAAGAGAGAAATAGGGTTCTGAAAAAACATAGGAAAAGCAAAGAACTCTCATGAAGAAGATCCCCATGGCTGCACTGCTACGGGGTTCGGGTTTGGCCTCGGCCTTGGTAGTACCTGTTTCCCAGAAGTCCAGTTCTGTCGATGGCCTGGTTGACGGCTCTGGCTCCCGCTGCTGCCCTGGCTGGCTCCTGAGTGGTGACGGGAAGCAGCTGAGGATGGAAAGGCTAATTAAACAGATGTTTCAGGCAACACTCCTGGCCCAAGACACGGCAGGGTCATGGTCAAGGGCAGGCCTGCTCAGGCTGACAGTCCCTTTGTAGGAAACAGGAACAGGGATGTGAGGGTGACAGCAGCTGCCTGGGGCTTCTGTCCAGAACCCCTCACACCAACTCAGCTTCTGATGATTTGGGCGCTCCTAGGAAACAATCCACTTCGATGAGCTACTGGAAATCTTTTTTTATCAAAATGCTTCACTGGCCAGACACGATGGTTTGTGCTTATAACTGTAGCATTTTGGGAGGCTGAGGCAGGAGGATCACTTGAGCTCAGGAGTTTGAGGCTGCAGTGAGCTATGATCGTGCCACTGCACTCCAGCCTGGGTAACGGAATGAGAAACTGTCTCAAAAAACTAAAAAATATCCTGTTACCATCTCAACGGAGCCCTTGTTCTGCTTTGTACAAAGTAAACAGACTCCATGGAGAATTCTAGTAACAGCATTAGGCCTTTTCATTTTTAATTCTCTGAGCCTTTTCCCTTTCTTTTTCATTTATCATCGATGCTAGAAATGTGCCCTGCTGTCCATCTGCAGATGATTTTAGTCCCCGGAATCTCTTTGGGTCAGGAATTAGGTCATCCAGAAATTCCGGACCTTGGCGGTACTGCAGGCCTGTCAGAAACACTGGCTAGTGGCAGACGAGGATGACGGGAACTGGCGGAACAAGGGGCAGCAAGGCAAACAGCAAACAGCTCCAGTGCTCCGGGGTGCAACCTCACACCCTGCCCTACCTGGGCTCTGTCTCCCTCTTCCTCCATCCCCTCTTGCCTGCCTCACAAAGGGTGTCTTCCTGCTCCTTGATCAGGCTGGGCTCTTTCCCATGTCAAAGCTTTTCCCCTGTTCCTTCCACCTGGAATGCCGTTCCCTGTTGCTGGTGCTTTCTGAACAGGCAGCGCAGCTCAGATGGGACATGCCTTCTGAACAGGCAGGGTTCAGCTCAGATGGGACATACCTTCTAAACAGGCTGGGCTCAGCTCAGATGGGACATGCCTTCTGAACAGGCAGGGCACAGCTCAGATGGGACATGCCTTCCAAGGGGCACCCAGGACCACCCTGTCAGAGATAGCCATCGCCTCACACCCTGTCATTCTCTCGCATATCAGCAGCTGTGATTGTCATTGCCCTCGGACGTTACCCTGTTTACATATGGCTTTATTTGCTGTTGCCTGTAAGCTGCGCGGGGCCGGGGCTCACCTGCCTCGGTATTTGGAGCACATGGCACAGACCTGGGTATAACCTAGCAAAGATGGTCTTGGACATTTCACTAATTCACATCCTTATTTGCTGGGACCAAATTTGCTGAGATATACTTAATTAACCTAGATAGATACAGATATAAAAAATGCATTTATTCAGGGTACTAAGATCTGTTTTTGTATTGTCTTGTCAATAAATAGAAATATAGGCCGGGCACGGTGACTCATGCCTGTAATCCCAGCACTTTGGGAGGCCGAGGCAGGCGGATCACTTGGAAGTCAGGAGTTCGAGACAAGACTGAGCAACGTGGTGAAACATTGTCTCTATTAAAAATATAAAAATTAGCCAGGTATGGTGGCGGGCACCTGTAATACCGCTACTTGGGAGGCTGAGGTAGGAGAATCACTTGAACCCGGGAGGTAGAAGTTGCAGTGAGCCGAGACTGCACCACTGCACTCCTGCCTGGGAGACAGAGTGAGACTCTGTCTCAAAAAATACATAAATAAATAGAAATAATACAACAGTTTGAGTCAGCAGGCCTGGGTGAGTTCTGGTGTCAACTTGTGACCTTGTGTAAGCCATGCCAGCCCCGGTCTCCCTATCTGTGAAGTGCTCAGGGCACACGGTGAGGACGTGGTGGGACAGCATGAGGGAAGCACCCTGGAGGCCAGCAGGCACTTTGTACATGCGTAGGGCTTTGCCATTCATCTCTGCCTGGCACTGACCTTAAGGGTCTCTTCCTCCTTCTCCAGCAGACTGCTCCATGGTTTTGCTGGTAGTCCCTCTGCATCCTGGAAGGATGTGATCATATGTGATGTTGGAACAAAGCCATTCACTCCACACTGTTCACAGAAAGGTGAGGGTACAGACAAGGGCAGGGACTTTCTCAAGGTGCCATAGACGTAAAGATCAGGGGCAAGGTCAGAGGTCTGGGAAAACACACAGTGGGTGCTGCTCGATGAACGCCCAAAGAGCAGCCCTAGGATAGAGCCTGGGGAACAACCGGTGCTGATGACGGGGCCCTGGGCTTGCAGGTGGGCAGACCTCGACCACTTCCAAAGACGTGATCACCTTGTCCTTGAGAGAAGCAGGACACCTTGCTTCTCTGGGTGCCGGTGGCCACATCTGTAAAGCGAGGCAAGGAAACCAGCCCTGCGTATTTCAGGGCTACTGAGGGGCATCGAGGGGACAAGCTAAAAAAAAGGGTTTCACCAGGCGAGTCACAGACCAAGCTCCTGAGAAAGGAAGTGCACACCAAGCTATACCCAATGCCTCCAGCTCCCCAAGGTCCCTGCTCCCCCAATCATTTATCTTCGTGTTGGCTACTCAAAGCAAAAGGCAGCACATGGAAACTCAAACCCCTGGAGGCCCAGAGACGTTTCGTGAACAAGTGAAGTGGGCCAGGGGCAGGACAACAGGGAGCAGTGAGGACAGCTGACGCCCGAAGGGCCCATGCTTGGGAATGAGACCTCCCCCGGGAAGCCAGATCTTGTTCTTTACTCCATTATTCACTGACCCACCAGTTTGCAACCCTGGTCTAAGGTATCCAGGGTTTGCAGGGAAATCAGCAAGGACTGGAGGCAGATTAGCACCCAGCTTAGGCTTTGTGAAATAAACAAAGAGCTGAAAGAAGGTGGAAGAATGGGGAGCCTTAGCAGGTCAGTGGGTGACTGTGAACACTGGAAACACGGATGAGTCTGCGGTCAGCGACGCCCCCTATGCTTCTCTCTTCTTCCCACTTGCTCTTCTCAACTGCAGCTCAGACACTGCCCAGTCCAGGGAACATACCCCGGTTCCTCTCCCCGTCCCCAGTGCACCTGCAGTGGGCTGGCTGGCTGCTCAGTCTTTCTGCTGAGGAGCGCCCTCTGCAGGGCCGCGTTCTCCACCTGGATGGCTCGGAGCACAGCAGAGGCGTCTTCCTCTGGGTCCTCAGCCTTGAAAAGAGTTTTGCGGGTTGCAGACAGGGGTCTCTCTCGCCGGCTTCCAGGTCCTGAGGACAGAAGACGGGAGGATGCTCCTTTAGATTACGTTCTCCGAGCGCAGCTCAAAATCTATTAGACCCCAATTGAGGAACATTCTATAAAACAACTGGCCTGTACTCTCCAAAAATGTCAAGGTCGTAAAAGACAAAGAAAACGGTTCCAGATTAAAGGAGACTAGGCAGACACAGTGGCTGAAGGCAGCAGTGGCCCTGGGGGACTTGGTCCTGGGGAGGGGGCAGTGCTGTAAAGAACATTATTGCGGCAACTGGGAAAATTCAAATACGGTCTATGGCTTAGACAGTAGTATTCTATTAATGCTAAATGTCCTGAATTTCATTAGTGTACTGTGGCGATGTAAAATGAATGCCCTTGTTTTTAGGAGATATACACTGCAGTGTTTAGGGGTAAAGGGGGAATGATGTCTGCCACTTAAATAGCTTACACACACACACACACACACACACACACACGTACACGCACACACACAGAGTTCAGGGGTAAATGGGAATGACATCTGCCACTTCATCTCCAATAGCTTACATACATACATGCACACACACTCACACGCATGCACACACAGCATGGCGATTCCTCAAAGAGCAAAAAACAGAATTACCATTTGATGCAGAAATCCCATTATATTTGGGATACACTGGGTATCTACCCAAAGGAATATAAATCATCCCACCATAAAGACACATGCACATGTATGTTCATCTAGCACTATTCACAATAGCAAAGACATGGAATCAACCTAAATGCCCATTAACAGTGGACTGGATAAAGAAAATGCGGAGGCTGGGCGTGGTGGCTCACGCCTGTAATGACAGCACTTCGGGAGGCAAGAGCCTCTTCCTCTTGTGCCTCATCAGTCTGGGGGCTGGGATGGAACAAGGGGCCTCTGAGATAGTATGGAAGCTCATCTCATGGCCTGTGAGCAGGTAGGATGATCTGTCCTCGGCCGCTGCAACCCTACACTCACTTATTCTTGGGCAAGGAGATTCACAAAGGCATCTTTCTCCAGTAGGGATCCGTTTTACCTACACAGACCCTTTTGCCCCTGAGTGTCTTTCATTTGGGAGGAAATGCTCCCCCAGCAACCTGATCATCCAGTGCTGCCTAGGCCCTTTGAGTCATATTATGCTAAGAAGATGCTTCTGAAAATTAAATCACTCTTTCTCCAAGTGAAGGTCAGTGCTGCAGCTCCACTACCAGAGCTTTCCCCACCCTGGCTTCCCAGAACCATCCTACACGGCACCCGAGTTCTCCAAAATCACATTCCCTCTGTGCGCTCCCTCACAGCACATGCACGCACGCACGAGGTAACCAGCTTTTAATTCTTTTTGATGCTCTCATTGCTCACTTGGGCGAATGCTGGCCTGAGCACCCCGGATGGTGGATTTATTCCCATCACAGATTGAGAGGATGGTGGATCTGCTCGCATAGTCAATTTATGCCACCAGCGAAAGCCAAACTGTACATTTTAACTTCCCCCAAACTGCTCTTTTCTGGTTGAGAACCATCCCTCTTCCGATAACTTCGCTTTCTCTTCGCTTCACCAGTGCTTGGCTTTCTTCTCTCTCACAGAGAAACAAAACGTGTATCAATTCAGGAGATTTGCCATGAATGCAACACATGTCACACAGAAGATGTGAGGGCACGAGGCCACTGGTCGGCTCACCAGCCACCAGCTGTGACTTGAAAAGCTTATTCAGAGGCTCACCAAAATTACCCCTTACTACATGCAAGGGGCCTTGGAGGTCACCTGGGAAGCCACTGAAATGGCGAATATGAAATCTAAGGACAACAAGGGTCTATTATAGCAATCATAAACCAGCAGCCTACAGAGATGTATTGTGTCACTTTCACTTTTTTTAGAAAAATTGAAAATAGATGCCAAGCTCAAAAAAAAAAAAAAAGGAAATCCACCTGAAAATTGGGATTCCTGGCATCTCCTGAAAAGTAATACCATCTGGAACCCTGGAGCAGTATTTGTATGTGGGAACCGGGAACCATTGGCTGGAGCTGGGTGATAGCGCCCCCTTTCAACGGGGCCAAAGTGCTCCAGTTTCCACAATGCACCCTACTCCCTGTGGTCACGTGCCTGGTAGGTCTTGAAGCTGTACACTACGTGGCATGGCAAAAAGTCCAGGGAAATGGTAGATGTAGCCCTGTTTTGTCTTCAGATATCCACACTCACTTCTAAAAGCCAAGAGGGAGGGGGCAAGGGAGAGTGCGCCCTGGGAAAATGTTCTAGGCCTGAGTACTCCAAAGTCTCCAAGCATTTCAAATCGGGCCAACGTTATCAGGCGACCTGCTTCCTATGGCATAGGAAACTGCAACAGGTGGCCACAAATTCCTCCCACCCCTGTATGTGGACTGCTGCAATGTGATTTTTCAAAAAGTGGCCACGAATTCCTCCCACCCCTGTATCTGGATCACTGCAATGTGATTTTTTCAACAAGTGGTCATGAATTCCTCCCACCCCTGTATGTGGACCACTGCAATGTGATTTTTCAACAAGTGGCCACGTATGCCTCCCACCCCTGTATGTAGACCACTGCAATGTGATTTTGTAGCATTTCCCATCAAGAGGTGGTATCTATTTCCCTAGCTGAGCTTGGCCTGGTGACTTTCATTTTATTTTTATTTTTTGTCCTTCCTATCTATCTATCTATCTATCTATCCATCTGAGATGGGGTGTCACTCTATGACCCAGGCTGGAGTGCTGTGGAATGATTATGGCTCACTGCAGCCTTGACTTCTCTGGGTTCAAGTCATCTTCCTGCCTCAGCCTCTTGTGTAGCTGGGACCACAGGTATGCACCACATCGCCCAGCTAGTGTTTTTATTATTATTTGTAGAGATGACGTCTCACTTTGTTGCCCAGGCTTGAACTCCCGGGTCAAGTGATCTTCTCACCTTGGCCTCCCAAAGTGCTGGGCTTATAGACATGAGGCACTGCAGCTGGCCTTGCCTGGTGACTTTCTTTAGCAATCATGACCAAGCCGTCTTTAAAAAGCACCCAGACGTGGGCTTGTCCTCTCTTGCTGCCCTGAGAGTACCAGGGCTGGAGAATAAGACTCCACTAGGCTGAGATGGGCTGACCCAGCCAAGGTCCTCAGGACAAACAAAACTGCCAGACATGTGAGTGAGGCTGTCCTAGACCATCTGGCCCAGCCACCTGCTAGCTCACTACAGAACAGCCCAGTCCACCCACAGACTCATGAGCAATCATAAAACGGTTGCTGTTTTAAGCTACTACATTTTGGGGTGGGTTATCAGGCAGTGACAGTTAGCTGACAGACCTGGCTTGTCAAGACCTGTGTTCTTCTCATCTGCAAAGCTTCTTGTGGGACTTTTCTTGACGGCAGGTGCTGTCTGTAGCCCTAACCCTCTTCCATCTGCCACTGTCTCTCTTTGAGCCCAGGAGTGCATGTGATTTTCTGGGACAGCAATCAAGGCCCCCAGACTAAATAACTTCTACTCTTGCGTGTTATAGTCCATTGCTCCACACTGTCTCTGTAGAATCTGTGGCAAAATGTCCTATGTGATTGATTTTTTTTTTTGAAATGGACTCTCACTCTTCATCCAGGCTGGCGTGCAGCGGTGTGATCTCGGCTCACTGCAACCTCCACCTCCCAGGGTCAAGTGATTCTCCTACCTCAGTCTCCTGAATAGTTGGGACTATAGGTGCGTGCCACCGCACTCAGCTAATTTTTGTACTTTTAGTAGAGATGGGGTTCCGACATATTGGCCAGGCTGGTCTCAAATACCTGACTGCAAGTGATCCACCTGCCTTGGCCTCCCCAAATGCTGGGACTACAGGCATGAGCCACCACGCCTGGCCACCTATGTGGTTTGTTTTTATATGAAATGGACAGATGTGGCTTTTGTCTACCTGGCACCATGATCTTCACAGCCCCTACAGTTTCCTTCAGGGAACCATTCTTTCCTCACCCTTCTCAGTCTTTTGGGTGGATATGACCTCACTCCTGGCCTGGCTGGAGTGGATCTGTGCAGATCTGACCCCACTCCTGGCTCAGCCTGGCCCAGGCCAGACTACCTCTCCCTGACCATGGAGAACGGAGGCTGGTTTAGGAGAGAGCTGGTTCTTGAACACACACTGGAACTACGAAAAGAACTGCCTCTTTCACCTGGGGGTTGTCAAAGCAGGTAAAGGAAGCCTGGAGCCTGGCCACAAATAGAATGCGTGCCTGGTAGTAACTAGAGACGTGGGTCTCAAAGTGTGTTCCCTAAACCAGTAACGCCAAGATCACCTGGTAACTTGCTAGGAATTAAAACACTTATCTCCACTCAGACACACTGAAGCCAAAATTCTGGGACTGGGGTCCAACAATCTGATTATTTATTTATTTTCTGAGATAGAGTCTCGCTCTGTTGCCAGGCTGGAGTGCAATGGTGTGATCTTGGTTCACTGCAACCTCTACCTCCTGGGTTCAAGCAATTCTCCTGTCTCAGCCTCCTGAGTAGCTTGGACTACAGGCGCCTGCCACCATGCCCGGCTAATTTTTGTATATTTAGTAGAGACGAGATTTCACCATATTGGTCATGCTGCTCTCGAACTCCTGACCTTCGGTGATCCACCCTCTTTGGCCTCCCAAAGGGCTGGGTTTATAGGTGTGAGCCACTGCACTCAGACAATCTGATTATTTTAATTACTATTTTATTTAAGAAAAAAATAGAGACAAAGTCTCACTATACTGCCTAGGCTAGTCTCAAACCCTTGGGCTCAAATGAGCCTCCTGCCTTGGCCTCCCAAGGTGCTAGGATTACAGGTGTGAGTCGCTACGCCTGGCCCACAATCTGTGTTCTGATTGGCTTTGCAAGTAATTCTGATGCACGTCCAAGTTTGAGAACCACTGGACTACAGGGGTGTAAAGCTCGGGGATGAAACAGCTTCCCGAGCGACCATCTGAACACCAGGAGCCCACCATCCCTGAGGCCAAATCTACTGTCCTGGAATTTTTAGGTCTGTAAGCAAGACATTCTCCTCTGTTGCTCAGGCCGATCTGGGGTTTCTGTCACTTACCATTAATGAACGCTGGCTAATGTATTATGAGACTCTGGACTTTGGCAGAATGGCCTTGCTGTTGCAGGTTATCCTGACAGAAACACTAACTACAGGGCTGTCAAGTCCTCTAATTCACTCACACTGACGGGTGTTACTGTATTTCCGTGGTTGGCAGCTTGTCTGGGAAAAGCGGTTCAGATATATCACTTCCCTAGAGCACTCTGACAACTTGGACAGTAAACTTTCTGCATTAAAGACTAATGTTCTTTCACCCTCAAGAAGACAGCAGGTTCTAGAGGGAGATTGTATTAGCTTTTTGGGAAGCCTTATGGATTGAGGCTGGAGTAATACAGGACATGAGGCCCTGTCATTAGAACTAGGGACAGTTGCAGTGACAGAAGGGGATGAAGCGCTCTTGGAGTTGCATCACATGCACATTTAATTGACACAATTCAAATTTATGTGCTTAGTCGAAGAAAAAGGGGCAAGGGGAGAAACAACTCTTTATGGGGTGCAAGCAAAAGGTTATACTTCTGGAACAGCAGACTATCTAATTCGGACCAGCCTCTCCCTAAAACACAACTAGGAAGCCTAGAAAATATTTACAAGTATTAAAAAATCTATTTGAAAAAGGAGATCTGTTTGAAGGCATGGAGAGTGAATAGGGCTGTGAAGAATTACAGGGGTAATAGCAGACTGGAGAAAGGAACTCAAGAGATGTGGACCCAGCATCTTGGAGGTCTTTCCTCTTAAGAGGCTACTGATTCTGATGAGAGCTGCCACAAGGCTGGGAAGCTGAGCAGAGCCTGCAACAGGCTCAGAGACTACAGTCTGAGAGTGAGGGTAACCTGGAAGCAGCCAGGAGGAAAGGGCACAGAAAGGTTAACAATGTGAGCAAATCCAAATTACTACTGATTATAGAAAATAATAGGCTGGGTGCGGTGGCTCACGCCTGTAATTCTAGCACTTTGGGAGGCCAAGGTGGGCAGATCACAAGGACAGGAGCTCGAGACCAGTCTGGCCAACATGGTGAAACCCCGTCTCTACTAAAAATACAAAAATTAGCAAGGCATGGTGGCAGGTGCCTGTAATCCCAGCTACTCAGGAGGCTGAGGCAGGAGAATTGCTTGAACCCGGGAGGTAGAGGTTGCAGTGAGCTGAGATCGCACCACTGCACTCCAGCCTGGGTGACAGAGCAAGACTCCATCTCAGAAAAAAAAAAAAATAATCAGTAGTAATAATCACTAGAAATAATGTCTAGTGGTGTTTAAAAGCTAGAGAGAGTTAAAATGCATGACAATAGTATTTAAGTTGAGAAAGGAGTAAATGGAGTTAGAGTTTGTAAGATACTTCCACTAAACGAGAAGTGGCAAACTTGCTAATTTAAAGTAAACCCTACTAAGTCAAGAATGTATGTTGTAATCTCTGGTAATGACTAGAATAATAATAAAAAAAGAATGTATAACCAACAAGCTAATAGAGAGAAAAAAAGAGAAATAACACAAAGCAATCAGTTCAAAGAAAGGCAAGAAAGGAGAGAAAGAGGAACATAAAACAGGAAGAACAAATAAAAGCAAACAATAAGATAGTAGATGTAAACTCACATATATCAGCAATTACATTAAATGTAAATGGACTAAATGCTCTCATTAAAACACAGAGATTGTTAGAGGATTAAAAATAAAAATCAATTACATGCTGCTTGTAAGAGACAAACCTTAATATAAAGATACAGAAAGGGAAAGGATAAAAAACAACACACCATATAAATACTAACCAAAAGAAAGCTGGAGTAGCTTTATATCAGACAAACCAGATTTTAAAGCAAAAAGCATTACTAGAGTTAGAGACGACACATAATGATAAAAGGTTCAGTTCCCTTAGAAGATATAAATAATCAAATTCTGTATGTACCAAAAAAGACATCCCTTCCCTGCCCCAGATACAGAGTAAAGCATATACAGCCCACCCTCCAGATGTTGCCTGGAGGAGAGTGAGCTGCTTTATGATTCTGCTGCACTTTTAGGAAGTTTCAGGTTCTTTGTGCCTCTGGTGGTGTGAATATCCCAGTGCCCTGAGCATGATGCCACATTTCCCCTACAACCTTGACCCTAAACAAGGCCAACTGCTTCTTCTGGGGCTCAGCCAAAAAGCTGTGATTTTTCCCACAAGGAAGGAGAGATTGACTGTCTTGGGCTTACAGAGAGTTGACATATCTGTATGAGGTCATCTACATAAACCCACACATGCTACACACTTCATCATCAATTTGAGGGATTTCTAAGGGTAACTCTGGCCTCTTGCACTTTTTGCTGCCTTTACAGCCTCATATCTAGGTGAGAGGTGGCCCTACCATAATCCCATATCAGTGTGAGAATAGTGACAATGCTGGGGTTTTCAGCTTTCCTCTTAGCCACAGAACTCTTTCTTCAAATTTGAGCCAAGGATATTTAACAAGCAAAGGCTGAGCTCCAATCCTGTTCAAAATAGGAATTCCACTACCTCAAATAGTATCCTTTTTAAGAGTAACGATAGAACAATCTGCCCTAACACATATACCAGGAATAGCTGGTAATCTGATCTTTATTAAATGGACCCAGTGACACACATTTTTTTTTATATGAATGCATGCTTCTTTGCCATGGTGGCCAGGAAGCTCAGAGTTACAACTGTGACTACTTTAGCCATTCATTTGTTCACCCCTGGTTTCAAATTATTTTTCTACTCTTGTTTTCTCTCCAATCTCATTTCCTCAAAAAAAAAAAAAAAAAAAATTTTTTTTTTTTTTTTTCTGAGACAGAGTCTTGCTCTGTTGCCCAGCCTAGAGTGCAGTGGTACAATCTCAGCTCACCACAACCTCTGCCTCTCAGGTTCAAGCAATTCTCCTGCCTCAGTCTCTCGAGTAGCTGGGATTATAGGCATGTGCCACCATGCCCTGCTAATTGTATGTGTGTTTTTAGTAGAGATGAGGTTTTGCCATGCTGCCCAGGCTGGACTCAAACTCCTCAGCTCAAGCAATCCACTTGCCTTGGCCTCCCAAAGTGCTGGGATTACAGGCGTGAGTCACTGCACCCGGCCTCCTCAAATACTTTTCAAAGGCTTGCACTACCCACTGTGTATAAAATTTTGTTAGTGCATGTTAGAACTTTTTGGAGAAAGGCAGATTATAAATTAATTAAGCTCTATTTCTCAAAGTGCTGGACATGAAGGCATGTATTATGGGTTGAAATGTGCCCCCTGAAAAGGTCATTGAGGCCCTAACTCCTAACCTGTGACTGCGACCTTATTTGGAAATAGGGCCTTTGCAGATGATCAAGTTAAGGTGAAGTCATTAGGCTGGGCATTAATCTGTCTTTATCAAAAAGGCAGATTTGGACACAGAGACAGAGACATACATGGCGAATACCATGTACAGATTGGAGTTATGTTGCCACAAGCCAAGGAACTATCAGAAGTTAGGCGAGAGGCCTGGAATGGACCACCCCCCAGTGCTTTCAGTAGATGGCCCTTGCCAACACCTTGAATTTAGACTTGGAGCCTCAAGAACTGTGAGATGACACATCTCCACTGTGTAAGCCACTCGGATCACAGTACTTTGTTATGGCTACCCTAGTGAACTGATATTACCGTATGCCAGAAGATTCAACTGATACATGGTTCAACTTTTAAAATATTAATAGTAATACATTTATATTGACGAGCATGAGAAAAAAGTATACAAGTGACTCAAACCTCTGAGTTTCAGCCATGTTACTGCTTAGGACTAGGCTGATGTGGGTATGTCATTAGGCAAATAATAGTTCAGTTGGCACATGAGGGGCTTACAGTGGAGTAGTTACGAGCAGAGATTCTGTAGCCAAGGTTCTCAAATACTGGCTTCATCCCTTACAGGCTGTGTGACCTTGGACAGACTCCTCCACCTCTCTGTGCCCCCGTCTCCTCTGAACAATAATATCGATAATAGCAGTACCTACTGCGTGGGACTGTGTGGATGATTAAATGCAAGATTATATATGCAGTCCTGCACACGGCTTGGGAGCTAGTTCAGTGCTTTGGTAAGTACTAGCTCTTAATTTTGTTACCTGAATATGGAAAAAATAGGAATCATGGCACATACACGAAAGAGGGAAGTCCCAGCTAGCTCAGCAGGACGCTGGGAGAGGTACGTGACCACCACTGTGCCACTCCTGCCCGACTAGGGGCTCTGGGGGGTTCTGTGCAGTGGCAGACTTTTTCACCAAGTTGTTCTGGAGGAACTTCTGAAAAGCCATTTAGATTGATTCACATAGAGTGAAGACAATATCAGCAAGATAGACGGGAGGCTTGTCAACCTGAGCAGCAGTCGGTGAGGTCAATCCAGGAGATGCAGAAGGGAAAACGGCAGCCGGGACTGCCGCCCCGCCTCCCCACCTGCTGTGGGAGTTCCCAGAGCGGACTCAGGCCTTCATCCCGTGCCATGCCTTTTTCTCCTGCCTCTCCCCTTCTCAGCTCCCATCTGACCAAAGCTGACAGAACCAAAATTTGTCAAACTTTTCTGACATCTTCCATGTTCTATTTGGCTCTGGACCCTACAGATCATTTCTCCATTATCTATTTAACAGTGTGACACCTCTGTGATGCTGTCGGCTCATGCCGACTGGGGTTGCCTCCCACTCCTACCTTCCTCGGGTCCCAGGCAGGCCTCTTTCCAGGCTCTGGGTCCCACCAAGAGGAAGTCCCCAGGGCTAGCTCTGCCCCACTGGAGTCTGGCTCCCACAGCACCTTGAATTTAGACTTGGCGCCTCGAGAACTGTTGACATGATCCATCTCCATTGTTTTTTAAGGCACTCTGATTGCAGTACTTGGAAGGCCCCACTGGGATGCAGGCTCCAGGTGGCCACAGTTCTTCCTTGGTCACTACAGGCTGAAGCAGGATGCACATCAGACACCTAGGACAGGGGTCTCGGCACTGTATGGCTTGTGTACTCACAAACCCCAGATCCGGGACCTGGGGCGCCTCTGTCTCCTTTGCTAGTGACACAGACTCGGATCCTACCCCAGTGCCTTGGTCTGTTTTCTATTGCTTATAACAGAATAACTGAAAGTAGGTAATTTCTAAAGGAAAGGAACTTAGTTCTTATAGTAATAGCAGCTGAGAAGTCCAAGGTCAAGGTGCTGCATCTGGTGAGGGCCAGATGGTAGGGATTCTACAGAGTCCCGAGGCAGTGTGTGGTGAGGGGATGAGTGTGATAGCTCAGGTCTCTCTTTCTCTTCCTATAAAGCCACCAGTCCCACTCCTGTGATAACCCTTTAATCCATTAACCCACGAATGCATTAATCCATTGGACGAGCCTTCATGACCTCTTCACCCCTTAAAGGGCCCAACTCTCAATACTGTCACATTGGGGATTAAATTTCAACATGAGTCTTAGAGGGGGCAAATATTCAACCATAGCACCCAGCCACATGACAAGCCGTGGCCCCCCAGTCACTGCAGGCTCCCCAATGCGCAGGTTCTCACCCTAGGTTGTTTAGGATAGAAAGTCACAACTAGTCTCACACCTACAACTGGCTCCTTAGCAAGCCCAATTACTGTGTGGGTCCATCCCCTGGTAACATGGAGACTGAGCCACCACCCCTACCTCTTCAACCACCTGGTCTCTTCCCTGGTCACTTCGCATCCTCCTCAGCTCCCTAAAGGCCAGGCGCCTGTGGCTTCACGTGGCAGCCAGAGGAATCCTGTTGAAATGTAAACCAAGTCACAGCAGCCCCAGCTACAAAGCCTCATCTGCCACTTGCCCGCTCTGTGTCTCAGTTCCTCATCTGTGAAATGGGGACAACTGCAGAACCTACCTTAAAGGCTAGTTATAAGGATTATATGAGATGACAGAAGTAAAAGCTTACAACAGTGGCTGGCTTGCCCTAAGTGGTGAATAAATGTAACCTCTCATTTCATTAGAAGATAGACAGAGACGATCTTTTCACTATCGACTCTTTGTACCTTCAGAACTGTGTACCATTTGCACATATTATTGCCCATCTAAAGTAAGCAAGTTCATTTAAGAGTAAACCAAAAATAAAAGAAAATTTCAGTGATAACCACACCTTGGTTGGGGAATTGGGAAGTCACTGTCATGGTTACTTTCTTTTTTTGAGGCGAAGTTTTGCTCTTGTGGCCTAGGCTGGAGTAAAGTGGCACAATCTTGGCTCACTGCAACCTCTGCCTCCAGGGCTCAAGCGATTCTCCTGCCCCAGCCTCCCAAGTAGTAGGATTACAGGCACGTGCCGCCATACCCAGCTATTTTTTGTATTTTTAGTAGAGACAGGGTTTCACCATGTTGACCAGGCTGATCCTCCTGACCTCAGGTGATCCTCCCGCCTCTACCTCTCAAAGTACTAGGATCACAGGTGTGAGCCACCAGGTGTGAGCCACCACGCCTGGCTGTCATGGTTACTTTTATGCATTGACTTGGCTGGGCCACAGGAACCCAGATATCTGGTCAAAAATTATTCAGAGTGTTTCTGAAAGAATGTTTCTGGATGACATTAACATATTCATCAGGAGATTAAGGCAGACTGCCCTCCACTATGTGAGTGGGCCTCAGCCAATCAGTTGACAGCTTGGATCACACAAAAAGACCAGCCCTCCCCCAAGTGAGGGAGACGTCTCCAGCCCACTGCCTTTGGACTTCACCTCCAACATGGCTCTTCCTGCACGGCGGCCTCTGAACTAGAGCACTGGGTCCTCTACATTTGCATGGGCCAATTCCTTATCCTAAGCTCTCTCTCTCACTCTCTCTCACTCTCTCTCCATATCCTTTTAGTTCTGTTGCTCTGTGGACCCCTCCCCAGTACATTTGCAGCTCGGCCCTCTGCAAGGAGGATGATGAAATGCGGCTTTCCATCACAGCACCCCAGCGTGACGCAGCCCCCACCCTGCTCCCCTGCTCAGGGACCCTTGGAACTCTTACTGGAGCACATCCTCTCCTGGTCTGGGAACACAGCAGGAGCTTGGGGAGTCGGGTTCGGCTCAGGTTTGGTGGGAATGAAAACCTCAGCATTGTCCTTCCGCTTCGCAGACAAATTCCTTTCCCTTTTATGACCTGTAGGGAAACAACTGTTTAACTAAGACACTGAGCGCAAGCAAGCTGGGCATTCTGTTCAGGCGTTTGTTCATTATTCATTCACTTGCTCATTCAACAAACGTCTATGGAACTACTTTGTGTAGTTTGGGATTAGAGATGTGAATAACGCAGGCGACAAAACAAGTTTGCTGAGAGCCGCGGTGAGCCTAGTACCACATTTTGGTAAGTACATAAAAGATTCTAGGACATGCATAGGTTTTCAAATTTTAACATTTCTTGACTAGGCGGCCAGGAGGTGCCTCACACCTATAATCCCGGTGCTTTGGGAGGCCGAGGTGGGAGAATTGCTTGAGTCCAGGAGTTAAAGACCAGCCTAAGTAACACAGTGAGACTCTGTCACTACAAAAAACGAAAAAAGTAGGCTGGGTGAGGTGGCTCACGCCTGTAATCCCAGCACTTTAGGAGGCCAAGGCAGGTGGATCACCTGAAGTCAGGAGTTTGAGACCAGCCTGGCTCACATGGTGAAAACCCATCTCTACTTAAAAAACAAAAATTAGATGTGCACGGTGGCAGGCACCTGTCATCCCAGCTAGTTAGGAGACTGACACACAAGAATTGCTCGAACCCAGGAGGTGGAGATTGCAGTGAGCCGAGATTGTGCCACTGCACTCCAGCCTGGGGGACAGGGCAAGACTCCGTCTCAAAAACAAACAAACAACCAAAAAAACCCAGGTGTGGTGGGACGTGCTTGTAGTCCCAGCTACTCTGGAGGCTGTGGCAGAAGGATCACTCCCAGGAATGTGAGGCTGCAGTGAGCTATGGATCGTGCTACCGCACTTCAGCCCGGGGGACAGGGTGAGACCTTATCTCAAAAAAAAAAAAAAAAAAAAAATGAAAACAAAACATGTAAAATGTCAAGAAATTCAAATTCTCTCTTTTCACTTTAAGCCCCAGTATCACTCAACCTGTGCCCAGCAATGACTGTCCTATAGCCTGTTCCTTCACACGTGGGAATGACTGTCATGTCCCCTGCTTCTCCAGGATGGGACTCAGTCACTTCTTCAGAGCCCCGTCCCCTTCCTCCCCGTCTCCCCGGCAGCCATGCTGTCTGCAGGCCCAGTGGGTCCCACACAGGACTGTTATTAGCACGGCTTTGATCACTTGCTGCTCCCGCAGGTGCGCCTAACACCTTTGTTTATTTGACAGAGGTTCCCTGAGGGGCTGCAATGTGCCACGCGTGTGCTGCATGCTGGGGAAGTGGAGGGTAACAGCTAGCCTGCCCACAGGCTGGTGGATGGGGAGGTGCGGTGGGTGGAGAGAAAGACAACTGGGGCCAGTGATCCCAGTGCCATGATGACGCTAAGGGAGCACGAGGCGGGGGAGGGCTGATCTGAGCGGATGTGGTGGGAGTACGAAGAAGGCTTTGTGGAAGAAGCAACTTCGGAAAAAAGTTGCAGGAGGGAAAAGCAGAGAGCCAGGTTTTAGGGTTCTGAGTGGAGCAGAGAGGAACTGTGGTCATCTGGGCAGAGGGAACAGCTGAGCAAGGGCCTGGGGTGAGAGAGAACATGGTGAGAGCACGCCTGATGGACAAATGTCTTCTCTGGAGATGTCAATTATTGGGTGTGGATTTTCCAGGGCTGAATTTTATGTTTTTTTGAGAGGGTCTCATTCTCACCCAAACTGGAGTGCAGTGGCACGATCATGGCTCACTGTAGCCTCAACCTCCCAGATTTAAGCATTCCTCCTGCCTCAGCCTCCCAAGGAGCTAGGACTAAAGGTGTGCACTACCATGCCTGGCTAATTTTTTTAAAGTTTTTTTTGGTAGCGATTGGGTCTTGCCCATGTTTCCCAGGCTGATCTGGAATTCAAGTGATCCTCCCGCCTCGGCTGCCGAAACTGTTGGGATTACAGGCATGAGCCACTGTGCCCGGCCCCCTCCAAACTCATACATTGAAATCGTAGCTGCCAGTACCCCCGACTATGACTGTTTTGGGCACAAGGCCTTTAAAGAGGTAATTAAGTAAAAACAAGGTCATATGGGTGGGCCCTAATCCAATATAATTGCTGTTCTCCTAAGAAGAGATTAGGACACAAAGGCCGGGCTGACAATCCCAGCACTTTGGATGGCCGAGGCGGGCGGATCATGAGGTCAGGAGATCGACACCATCCTGGCTAATGCCATGAAACCCCACCTCTAAAAAAAAAAAAAAAGGACACAGACATGTCCCAGAAGGACGACCATGTGAAGACATGGAGAAAACAGCCGTCTACAAGCCACAAAGAGAGGCCTCAGAAGAAACTGACTCTTGACCTCAGGCTTCCAGTTTCCAGAACTATGAGACAACAGACGTCTGCTGTTTCAGCCCCCGAGTCTGTGGCACTTCTTCACGGCAACCCTAGCAAACTGATACACGGTCTGATTCCAAATATTCCCTCGTTTCTCTTTCCTTAGGTAAATTACCATGGTTCAGAAAAGACTGTCTTCTCCTAGGGCTTTTATGGTTTTAGGTCTGGGAGAAGAAAGAGGGAAGAGGGCAGAAGGGAAAAGGGAGAGGGAAGAAGGGAAATGGGAGATAGATGGAGACAGAGAGGGAAAGGAAGAGGAAGAGGGAGAGCGGACAAAATGGGTCTTGCTACCTCTCAGAACTTTTCAGTTACTCGTCAATAAACAGTACCTTAGCTTAAGCTACTCTGTATTAGACAGCTGGTATGCAGATACTGCAAAACGTCTTACAATGTACAGAACAGACACCTACAACTATCTGCCAGGAATTTACCATCTGGAATTTCAGGGCCACAAGGAAGCCTTTGGGAAGTTCTGAGTCTTGCAGTCAACGGACACCTGACTGATACACCTTGCTGGCCTGTGAGACACTCTACGCAAAGCAGAATTCAAAGGACCACTGGAAGTTTAAGTCCTGTTATTAGAGGCAGAGACACCAATGGCAAAGAAATGATACACAAGACAGAGCTCACTTATGGAAGCTGGGTTAAACTCCAGCACCACGAGGGTGTCTGGGCCCGGGGGAGGGCGTCCTTCTGTCTCCTGTTCACCGGGAACATCCTTCTGTGCCAAATCCCCGCTGGAAGGAGGGCGGTCGTCTCTGGGATGGCCCACCAGCGCTGGGTCCTCTGGCTCAGGCTCAGAGAGTATGTCTTCCTCAATAGAGTCATACTCATCGCTGGAACAATCCTTTTGTTTCCTTTGTTCGTTTACGCTAAGTTCCAGGCTTTTTCTCAGCTCCTGCAAAAAGCCCAGAAGAGAGATGAGAGATGAATATGGTACCTTGAGAAAAACTTATTTGAAAATAGATCATTTGAACCAAAGAATTATTCTCCCCAAACTAACATTTAACAATATCATCTCAACCCTTGTGTTGTCATTGCTTTGAAGCTAAGAAAACAAAGGGCGGGGGAAAACAAGCAACTCCCTAGACGGAGCAGTACGGTTAATATTAATTGTGGTGTCCGTATCCCCGAGATGCCAGGGGAAGGTGGGGGGAGTGCACATGTGAAGGAGAGGGAGAGAGAAACAGACAATATGGCTTGTTAAAATCTGGGGTTTGTTCAAACAGATTGCGGAGTCCCACCCACTGATTCAGCGGGTCTGGGATGGGGCCTGAGGATTTACATTTCTAATAAGGTGATCCTGATACTGCTGGTGAAGGGACCACACTTTGAATATGAACTCCCACAGGCCTCCAAATGACCCTGGAACTCCAGATGGTAAAATGTCTGGCAGGTAGTTGTTGGGGGCTGTCCCACATATTGTAAGGTATTGAGCAGCGTCTAAATGTCACACTATTTAGTGCTTAACTATAGCGGCTTGAAAATTTTTTTCATGTTTCTTTTGTCTACGTGAAATTGTAGATTCCTTACGGCTAAGCATTAAGATCTATACTTAGAGTGACCAGGACGTGAATCACCCAAACCAAGATACCAAGATACTTCGGAAAGAAAGTGAGCCCTACTATATTTACACTGGGACAAAAAGTATAAACGGAGCTGGGACAGTGGCTCATGTCTGTAATCCCAGCACTTTGGGAGGCTGAGGCAAAAGGACTGCTTGAGACCAGGAGTTCAAGACCAGCCTGGGCAACATAGTAAGACCCTGTCTCTACAGAAAACAAACAAAAATTAGCTGCGTGTGGTGATGCATGCCTGTAGTACCAGCTACTCGGAAGGTTGAGGTAGGAGGATCACCTGAGCTTGGGAAGTTGAGGGTGCAGTGAGGTATGATTGCCACTGCACTCTAGCCTGGATACACACACACACACACACACACACACACACACACACACACGGGACTGTTTGGGCAAACCAGTATGTTTGGTCAGCCTAGCTATACTACCGCTTGTAGCCTGTATAGTATCCAATGTAGTTCTAAGAAAATGAGAAGCAATCAATAAAGGTTTGATAATTGACCAATAAACCTAACAGTTATCACAGTAGGCTGAATAAGGGCTCCCCAAAGATGTCCATGTCCTGATCCCTGGAACCTATGAACTCCTGAGGGCTCAGCAGGAAGTGAGGAACACTGTGAAGAACACTTTTATCATCTTAGAGAAATCATCCTACACAGAGAGATAATAGAAATATAGATGTTACAGGCACCACTGGTGAGGACTCAGGAAATGAACATGTAATGAACATGTAACCAAAAACTGGAGCCCAGGGAATCCTGTTATGTAGCAGCAGAACTCAGCTGATTGTGTCCTATAGGGCTGTGAAAAGCAGAACTTGTAAGAGATGAACTTGGATATTTAACTCAGGAGATCTCCAAGCAAAGTGCTGAAGATTCAGTCTGTTTTTCTCTTGCTACTTAAAGTAAAATGTGAGAGGAAAGAGACAGACTGAGGGAAGAACTGTTAAGGAAAAGGGAACCAGGACTTGGCGATTCAGATGATTTTTAGCCTATCCAGATTGCAGAAGATTCTAAAATTAGGAGATTCACTGTCAGAAAAGTATGCTATGGAGAGAAAACTAAAGGTGTGGCTGGACAACCTTTTTTCTTGTACCCCGGAAGGATGCAAAGTATTCAGTCATATGGAGGGCTCTTTGAGGAGATTAGACATATGGCTCACAGATCCCCTTAGACGTCTCAGCGGAAGCCAGGACAGAGAGGGGATTTTACAGGAAAGATTTGCAGAGGAGTCCCTTGTCTAATGGAGCAAATCCTAGAGACATACATGGGAGTCCCACATGACTTTTGAGAATGTCATACCAGCAGAAACGCTGCCAGCTTGGACTGGATGAGAGAAAGAAAAAACAAAATGAAAGAAGGTTGTCAGACTCCCTAAAATTCTACAAGCAGGAAATTGGCTGATAAAATGGCTCATCTGCAAACACATGCTGTTCTTCCTGAAAAAGGAAGAATGACTCCAAGGATGGAGCTGTGGGCCAAGAGAGCAGAGACTTGAACCACAGAATTGTCCCCAGGCCTTGAAAACTAATTTTGTTCTTTCTCCCATTCTGTCCAAGCTGGCAGTGTTTCTGCTGGTATGTAGCGTTCAAGGCCTGGGAAATCCATGAGTCCAGTGTAATCACAGGGGTCCTTACGACAGAGAAGCAGATCAGAGTCAGATAGAGAATACGTAAGAATGGAAGCAGAGGTCAGGGAGGAGCGAGCTATAGTGCTGGCTTTTAAACAGGAGGATGTGGCCACAAGCCAAGGAATGTAGGTGGCCTCTAGAGTCTGAAAAAGGCAAGGGAATGACCTTTCCTTTCAAGCCTCCAGAAAGAATGCAGAACTGCCAACGCCTTGATTTTTTTTTTTTTTTTTTTTTTTGAGACAGAGTCTCGCTGCATCGCCAGGCGCCAGACTGGAGTGCAGTGGTGCGATCTCGGCTCACTGCAACCTCCACCTCCTGGGTTCAAGCAATTCTCCTGCCTCAGCCTCCTGAGTAGCTGGGATTACAGGCGCGCGCCACCACGCCCAGCTAATTTTTGTATTTTTAGTAGAGACGGGGTTTCACCATGTTGGCCAAGATGGTCTCGATCTCCTGACCTTGTGATCCGCCCGCCTCGGCCTCCCAAAGTGCTGGGATTACAGACGTGACCCACCGTGCCCGGCCCAACGCCTTGATTTTAGACCAGTAAAACCGATTCTGAATTTCTGACCTCCAGAACTAAGCCACCAAGCTTGTGGCAAGTTGTTATGGCAGCAAATAGGAAATAAATACAGCTGTCTCTTTTTAGAGTTCTCCCCCTTCCATCCCTTGATACCAAGTATTGGTGATACCCATTTATTAAAATTAATTATCTCTGTTGTCCAGGCTGGAGTGCAGTGGTATGATCACAGCTCACTGGAGCCTTGACCTCCTGGGCTCAAGCAAGCCTCCTGTCTCAGCCTCCTGAAGAGCTGAGACTACAGGTATGAGCTACCACACCCAGATACCAATGATATTTACTGGGCAACTAAAACACTACCTGGCACATAGTAGGTGCTCAACCAATGCCTTCTGAATGACTGAATAGAATCCACTGATGACTGAGTGGTGGCTGTGGGCAGACGCAGAGTGCCCTCATACCTTGGAGGCGACATTGGTGACAGGACCCTTAGCAAGTTACTTACCTCCTCTGAGTTGCGTTTTGACATCCATAAAAACAGATTAACAAATCCCTACCTTGCAGGATTGCTTCAAAGCAGAGGTCTGAACTGGGAATAATTCTGTCCCACCACCCAACTCCAGGGGATATCTGGCAAGGACTTGAGATATTTTTTATCACAACTGGGGCACAGGTGTCCTACTGGCATCGATGGCATGGACACCAGGGATGCTGCTGAACATCATAGAATGCCTGAGACAGCCCCACAGCAAGAATGATCTGGCCAAAATGTCAAGGTTGAGAAATGATTAATGCAAGCACAGGTTCACCGCTGGCATTTAAAAAGTTAACGCCAGGTCTCCTAATTGAGTGTATTGAGATGGTTCACACAGCCTTCACGCAAACGAGACTGAGGTCACGGCCTCTGTCTTCAAAGTCTGAGAGTGGTGGGCAATTGGAGGGGCAATAGATTCACTGCTCCTCCCCAGGAAAACATGAGTTCCTAGGTGACCTGCTGTTCAACAGCAATTTCAGCAGCTGTAAAACTAGTAATCCTTCACAGTAGAATAACGCTCTATACTCTATAAAACATTTTCAACCCTTTCTCTCTTTTGATCCTCAGAAGAACCATGTAAGACAGATAGGTAGAGTAAAACGCTGGGATAACATGAATTCAGTTAAAACAAGATAGCCTATCGGCTCTTACACTTGGTCCAACTCCCATTCTCAAAGGAGGTCAACTTAGGTTCTGTTCTGCCGGGGTGGGGGTGAGCCTGGGTGAAAAAACAATGGGCATGCCCCTCTCTCTGCAGCCCCTATTTTTGCCCAGTCACTGTGGATCACATTCCTAGCTGGGAGACTGCTATCACTGTCCAGGAAATCTCAGTCCCAGGGCCCAGAATCGTTCCCACTGATGTCTAAGGCAGAGTGCAGCCACCAGACATGGCCAGTTCCAGGAAGGATTTGGATGGGGCATTAGGAACCTTGAACTCATGATCAGCTGAGCAGACTTCCTCTGACTTCTTCATGCCCTTCACTAAGATGCAACCCCACATTTTGAGTGACTGAATTGTGGGGATCCCCCAAAATTTGAGGAAGTGTGACCAGCCTTTATGCTGGTTGAACTCACAGTGATTAAGTGGCAGAGCTGTGACTTCTGCACTCTGCCACTCCTCCTTGCTCCTTCTAGGTTACCCACACATAACACAGACTCTCTTGCTTCTGTCATGGCCCTGCCAATGGGGAGGACAATAGGGCATCCACCATTCATTAAGGCTTCATGCACGCACATGGGCTTAGGTGCTGTGTGAAGGGCAGAGGTAGCAGCAGAGAGCGAGATGGCAAACCTCTGGCCTTACGGGAGCGTACAGGGTGGGGCGAGAGGAGACAGGCAGGCAATACATCACGAAATATAAACAAGGGCATTTCAGAGGTGGCCGGGATCGTGAAGAAAGCCCCTGTCTGAATGACACGACAGGGCTGAGGGAGTCCTGACGAATGGTGGTCAGGGAAGGCTGAGTGATGAAGAGCCGCCCAGTAATGTCTGGGGCACATGGCTGTCTGTGGGTAGGGACGGTAGAGGCAAAGGCCAGGAGGCAGGAAAAGCTGGAGGGCATGTGCTTCCTGGTGGGAGGCAGCGGTCACGTGGGACAGGGCTTTGTGGGCCTCACGGAAGAGTGTGGATTTTGTTCTACGCACCGTGAGAAGCTGCTGAAGGGTGCTAAGCAGACACAATGTTACCTGATTTCTGCTTTTATTAATTTATTTTTTTGAGACGGAGTTTTGTCCTTGTCCCCCAGGCTAGAGTGCAGTGGCGCAATCTCGGCTTACTGCTACCCCGCCTCCCGGATTCAAGCAATTCTCCTGTCCCAGCTTCTCAAGTAGATGGGATTACAGGCGCCCGCCACCACGTCAGGCTAATTTTTTTTTTCTTTTTTTTTTTTAAATATATATACTTTTTATTGCATTTTAGGTTTGGGGGTACATGTGAAGAACATGCAAGATTGTTACATAGGTACACACATGGCAGTGTGATTTGCTGCCTTCCTCCCCATCATCTGTATCTGTTATTTCTCCCCATGCTATCCCTCCCCAACTCCCCACCCCCTGCTGTCCCTTTTTCCCCCCAACAGACCCCAGTGTGACATGCTCCCCTCCCTGTGTCCATGTGTTCTCATTGTTCAACACCCGTCTATGAGTGAGAATATGCGGTGTTTGGTTTTCTGTTCCTGTGTCAGTTTGTTGAGAATGATGGCTTCCAGGTTCATCCATGTCCCTACAAAGGATGCAAACTCATCGTTTTTGATGGCTGCATAATATTCCATGGTGTATATGTGCCACATTTCCGCTGTCCAGTCTATCATCGATGGGCATTTGGGTTGGTTCCAGGTCTTTGCTATTGTAAACTGTGCTGCAATGAACATTCGTGTGTATGTGTCCTTATAGTAGAATGATTTATAATCCTTTGGATATATACCCAGTAATGGGATTGCTGGGTCAAATGGAATTTCTATTTCT
>PVKV010026779.1:0-27429 GCA_004027835.1 Alouatta palliata
GTGAAACTCCATCTCTACTAAAGTACAAAAATTAGCTGTGTGTGGTGGCACACGCCTGTAGTCCCAGCTATTCTGGAGGCTGAGGCAGGAGGATTGCTTGAACTCGGGAGGCAGAGGTTGCAGTGAGCTGAGATCACACCACTGCACTCCAGCCTGGCGCCTGGCGACAGAGACTCGGGTCTCAAAAAAAAAAAAAAAAAATTAGCCAGGGATGGTGGCGCATGCCTGTAGTTCCAGCTACTTTGGAGGCTGAGGTGGTAGAATCACCTGAGCTGGAGAAGTCGGGGCTGCAGTGAACCAGGATCACATCACCATACTCCAGCCTCAGCAATAGAGAACCTGTCTCAAATAAAATAATAGTAATGATAATAATTTTCAATACTTTTTTTTTGAGACAGAGTCTCACTCTGTCACCAGGCACCAGGCTGGAGTGCAGTGGTATGACCTCGGCTCACTGCAACCTTGGCCTCCTGGGTTCAAGCAATTCTCCTGCCTCAGCCTCCTGAGTAGCTGGGACTACAGGTGCGTGCCACCACGCCCAACTAATTTTTTTGTATTTTTAGTAGAGATGGGGTTTCACCATGTTGGCCAGGATGGTCTCAATCTCTTCACCTCGTGATCTGCCCGCCTTGGCCTCCCAAAGTGCTGGGATTACAGGCGTGAGCCACCGTGCCCGGCTCAATACATTTTTTAAACGATCAGTTCTCATATCCTAAAAAACTTTAAAATGAGTGTTCCTTTATACCTATTCTGATGCATTCATAATGTCGAAAACATGAACATTACACAGAAAGCCAGGTACTACTTACTGAAAAAAAAATAGTGTAATATTAAAAGAAAAACAAATCCTTCTTTCTCTCTCTCTCTTTTTTTTTTTGAGACAGGGTTTCGCTCTGTGACCCAGGCTGGAGTGCAGTGGCATGATCTTAGCTCACTGCAACCTCCACCTCCCAGGGTCAAGTGATTCTCCCACTTCAGCCTCAGAGTAGCTGGGGTTACATGTGCACGCCACCATGTCTAATTTTTTTTTTTTTTTTAATGGAGTCTTGCTCTGTTGCCCAGGCTGGAGTGCAGTGGTGCGATCTCGGCTCACTGCAACCTCTGCCCCCTGGGTTCAAGCGATTCTCCTGCCTCAGCCTCCTGAGTAGCTGGGATTATAGGCATGTGCCACCACGCTGGCTTTTTTTGTTGTTGTTCTTTTTAGTAGAGATGGGGTTTTACCATGTTGGTCAGGCTAGTCAGGTGATCTGCCCACCCGGCCTCCCAAAGTGCTGGGATTACAGGCATGAGCAACTGCGCCAGGACTAATTTTTGTATTTTTAATAAAGACAGAGTTTCACCATGTTGGCCAGGCTGGTCTTGAATTCCTGACTTCAAGTGATCTGTCTGCCCCAACCTCCCAAAGTGCTAGGATTACAGACAGGAGCCACCATTTCCAGCCGACAAATTCTTCTTAATACTTACTTGGTTCCGTAAGTCTATGGAAGCTTAATCTGTGCCATACTTCTTTAGTGGATGGGATCCTATGAGTCACACCTTTGATTTGACAAGTTGACAAAAAGATTTTGTCAAGATTGATACATCAATTTTTTTTTTAGCATAACAGTCTGAACCTCATATTAAAAAGTTTCTCAGAACTGCTCTGGATCCGTATTGAAATAAATCATACATATTAGATTTTCTATTAATAAGTGAGATGATTTTCTACAGATACAAGGAAACATACTTGCTTTCTTCATAATACAGAAAAATAGTATTTCCAGATCCTTGATGATCAGAAAATGAAACTGCACATTGTTTTCTAATTCCTATAATGCTACTAGTATAATGACTTTCTTTCCATTCAGGGCTATTTTAGTGAGGTTACGTATTATTATGGAATATCTGGAAAAAAATGATGGTACATACAAGTTAATCTGTGTACTGTATGATAATAATGGCATCATTCAATAATAATGGAGGATGAGGGACAAAAGACTACACACTGGGGCCAGGTACGGTGGCTCACACCTGTAATCGCAACACTTTGGGAGGCCAAGATAGGTGAAATACCTGAGGTGGGGAGTTCAAGACCAGCCTGACCAACATGGAGAAATCCCATCTCTACTAAAAGTACAAGATTAGCCAAGCGTATTGGCACATGCCTGTAATCCCAGCTACTTGGGAGACTGAGGCAGGAGAACTGCTTGAACCTGGGAGGTGGAGGTTGTGGTGAGTCAAGATGGTGCCTACCACTGCACTCCAGCCTGGACAACAAGAGCAAAAAAAACTCCGTCTCAAAAAAACAAAAACAAAAGAAACTACACATTGGGTATAGTGTACACTGCTTGGGTGATTAGTGCACCAAAATCTCAGAAATCACCACTAAAGAACTTATTCATGTAACCAAACACCACCTATTCCTCAAAAACCTATTAAAATTTTAAATATCTATAAAAAAATAAAATTTTCAACAGCTGATCTCAGGCAAGTAGAAAAGTACTGTTAGATAGAAGGCATAGCAGAGTAGGTGACTATAGTTAGCAACATGTGTTATATATTTCAAAGCAGCTAAAAGAGAAAACTTGAAATGTTCCTAACATATAGAAATGATAAATACTCAGATGGATACACAAATCCGACATGATCATTACAAATTCTATGTATCCAAAAAATATGACATTTACCTCATTAAATAAGTAAAATGTTATATATCAGTAAAATAAACTGAAGTTATTATTATTATCTTTTTAAGACAGGGTTTCACCATGTTGGTCAGGCTGGTCTCCAACTCCTGGCCTCAGATGATCCACCTGCCTTGGCCTCCCAAAGTGCTGGGATTACAGGCATGGATCACCTCGTCCAGCTGAAGTTAGTTTAAAAACAAAACAAAACAAAACAAAAAACAATAATGGCAGGAGGATTCTGTAACAGAGTACATTTTAAATAATATTTTCTCAAATGTATTCATATCAAATAACTATTATACCTGATCAAATTATTCAAAAACTATAAAAGGTAGATAGCATATCTTTAACATTTATTATAATAATGAAATTTGAGTCACAACATGTAAAGTAAAAACTATTTTTATGCACTTGAATTGCCATCCTCCTTCCCTGACTATCTCCATGTCTTCCAAAAGTGTATGAAAATACTGAGAACCTATACTTATAATTCACTAGAAGCTGGGTGACAATTAAATATAGTTAGAGAATGTTTTGGTAAGAAGAAAATGAAGTCAAAAAGCATATTCCATTATCTGTTTTAATGTATTACTTTTATGGATATAATAAAAACAAGGTTCAAAAATATTTTATGATATATATCACTTATAATGATGAAAACATTAAAATTTTTCAAAACCAATCATTTAAAAATTTAAAATTAAAAAAGCAGCTTTATTTAAAGCAATATTTGGAGGCCAGACATGGTGGCTTATGTCTGAAGATTGCTTGAGGCCAGGAGTTCAAGACCAGCCTGGGCAACACAGTGAGACTCAGTCTCTTCAAAATATTAAAAAATTAGCTGGGCATGTCTCAGCAATTTGGGAGGCTGAGGCAGGAGGATTGCTTGAGTCTAAGAGTTCAAGGTCGCAGTGAGCTATGATCACACCACTGCACTCCAGACTGGGTGAGAGAACAAAACTGTCTCTACAACAAAACAAAATAAAATAAAATAAAAAATTAGTAATATTTGAATTACATATTTTAAAATGCTACTTAAATTCACATTTGCTTCTGAACACAATGGCGAGGTAGTACTACACTACCCTATTAAAAGCATAAATCCAGGGCTGGGTGCAGTAGCTAATGCTTATAATTCCAGCACTTTAAGAGGCCAAGGCAGGCAGATCACTTGAGGTCAAGAGATCGAGACAATCCTGGCTAACATGGTGAAACCCTACCTCTACTAAAAATACAAAAATTAGCCAAGTGTGGTGGCGCGTGCCTGAATCCCAGATACTCGGGAGTCTGAGGCAGGAGAATCGCTTGAACCAGGGAGTCAGAGGTTGCAGCGAGCTGAGATCGCACCACTGCACTCCAGCCTGGGCCACAGAGTGAGACTCCGTCTCAAAAACAAAAACAGAAACAAAAAAATCGTAAATCCTGGAAGCCTAGAAGACAGTGGTAGCAGTGGCAGCAGAACATACTGATCTAGGAATCCATAAAGTTATTTCTACTCTTCAGTATACTTTTGTTCTACAGGCTAAACAGTGGTTCTTAACAGAAAATGATTTTGCCCTTTAGGGGACATCTGTGTGACATGGTAAAAGCCCCGTAAAACTGCATACCTCAACCATACCTCAACTTTCTGTTGAAACTGCTCTCTGTAACCCTGATGTGACAGGGAAGCAGTCCAAACCCATGTCATCTTGGCCCCTGCCACCTGTAATAAGTAACTAAGGTCTGTAATTTCCACCCTACCCAGGCAATGCGTAAACTAACGCTTATCTTGACTTCTGTAAACCACTTAAGTAACAATCGGAATGTCCAAAGTCCCCTGGCCCTCAGAATGTCCGAAGCCCCTCACCCTCACCCCCGCCCAGGAGGTGGTTTACAGAATGTCCAAAGTCCACTGGTCCTTGGAATGTCCAAAGCCCCTCGCCCCCCAGGAGGTGGTTTATGGGCATAAAAGGTCTTGACACCCTCCTTTTGGGGCCACGAGTTGGCGAAACGTGAGTCCTTCGTGGCCGCCAGCAATAAAGACCCTGCAATTTGGCATACTTTTGTCTTGGTGTTGACTTTCTATGCTCGCTCTGGTACAACATCTCTGGACACATTTTGGGTTGTTAGAAGTAGGGAAAGGTACTACTGGTATTTAGTGGCATAGGCCAGGTAAGCTGCTAAATAAATATGCTACAATGCCCCCAACAACCAAGAATTATCTGGCTTGAAATGTTAGTAGTGCCAATATCCCTGATGAACACAAATGCAAAAACCCTCAACAAAATTCCAGTAAACCAACTTCAGTAGCACATTAAAAAGATTACATAGCATGATCAAGTGGGATTTATCTCTGAGATTCAACGATTGTTCATCATACACAAATCAATAAATGTGATATACGATAACAGAATAATGGATAAAAATCATATGATCATCTCAAGAGATGCAGGAAAAACACTAAACAAAATTTAACAACCTTTTTTGATAAAAACTCTCAGCAAATTAGGTATAGAAGGAATATACTTTCACATAATACAGGACCTATATGACAAGCCCACAGCTAACATCAGATTCAATGGTGAAAAGCTAAAAGCTTTTCCTTTAAGATCAGGAACAAGACAACGATCCTCAGTTTTGCCATTTCTACTCAACAGAGTACAAAAACTAGAACATAGTTCTATTAAACAGAGAACAAAACTAGAACAACTAGGAAGTTCTAGTTAGAACAATCAGGCAAGAAAAAGAAATAAAAGCTATCCAAATCAGAAAAGAGGAACTAAAATTGACTCTGTTTGCAGATAGCATGATCTTATATATATAGGAAATCCTAAAGACTCCACAAAAGCACTATTAGAACTAATAAATGAATTCTGCAAATTTGTAGGATTTAAAAACACACAAAAATCAGTTGCATTACTATATACTAACAGTGAACTACATGGAAAAAAATGAAGATAAAAATCCCACTTACAGTAACATCAAAAGTAATAAAATAGTTTTAGAAACAAATTTAATCAAGAAGGTAAAATATCTGAATGTGGAAAACTATAAAATACTGATAAAAAAAAATTGAAGACACAAATAAATGGAAAGATATCCTGTGTTCATGGATTGGAAGAACTAATATTGTTAAAATAGCTATATAATCCAATGTGATCTACAGATTCAATACAATCTCTATCAAAATTCCAATGGCTTTTTCATAAAAAAAATAGAAACCCCCCCCCAACATTTGTATATTAATAGTAAAACAGAAGATCCCAAGTAGCTAAAGCATTCTAGAGAAAGAACAACAAAGCTGGAGGGATCACACTTCTTGATTCCAAATTATGTTATATAACTACAGTAATCAAAGTAGTATGGCACTGGTATAAAAACAGACATAGAGACCAATGGAACAGAATAGGAAGCCCAGAAAGAAACCCAAACCTATATAGTCAACAAATCTTCAACAAAGGCACCAAGAAGATACAATGGGGAAAGGATAATCTTTTTAATAAATGGTGTTAGGAAAATTGGGTATCTCTAGGCAAAAAATATGAAGCTGGACCCTTATTACACCATACATGAAAATCTACTCAAAATGAATGAAAAACTTACACATAAGACCTGAAACTAAAAAATCACTAGTTAAAAACAGAGGGGAAAGCTCTTTGACAATTGGCCTTGCAATGATTTTTTTTGTCAATCATACCTCAATAAAACTGAAGGGGAGGCTGGGTATGGTGGTTCATGCCTGTAATTCCAGCAATTTGGGAGGCCAAGGCAGGTGGATCACTTGACGTCAGCAGTTCAGGACCACCCTGGCAAACATGATGAAACCCCACCTCTACTAAAAATATAAAAAATTAGCTGGGCATGGTGGTGCGTGCCTGTAATCCCAGTTACTCAGGAGGCTGAGGTACGAGAATAGCTTGAATCCAGGAGGCGGAGACTGCAGTGCGCTGAGATCATGCCATTGCACTCTAGCCTGGGCAACAGAGCAAGACTCCATCTCAAAAATATAAAAATAAAAATAAATAAAAAAAAAACTGAAGGGGAAAAATATTATCAGAGATAAAGGGGGACAGTTATCTAAAGATAAAATGATTAATTCATAAGGAACAAACAAAAATCATAAATATGCATTTTTGTCAAGTAACAGTTTCAAAATATGTGAAGCATACTGACAGAATTAAAGGAAAACATGGACAAAATCACAATCACAATTGGAGATTTTAACACTCTTCTCTCCCTTAAAAATATCAATGAAAATATATACGATCTGAAAAAACACTAACAACCACCATGACCTAATCAACATTTATAGAATACTACATCCAAAAAGGCCAGAATACACATTTTCAAGTGTACATGTTATATTAACCAAGATAGAATATATTGTGAAATAAATTTTAGTAAAAATAATAGGATCGAAATAAGAGGGTATATGTTCTCTGACCCCAGTAGAATTAAATTAGAAATCAAGGAAAGCAGAGTAAACCCAGAGTAAATAAAAGGAAAGAAACAATAAAGAACTGCAATCAATGAAGGGGAAATCAGACAAACAGCAGAAAAAAATTAATAAAGCCAAAAGTTGTTTCTTTGAAAAGATCAGCCAGCGAAACTGATAAAGTCAACAAAATTCATAATATTCTAGCTAGACAGGTCAAGAAAAAAAAACAGAGACCATCACCCAGGTGAGGAATGATAAGAGGATATCATCTTAAATCCCACAGACGTTAAAAAAATAAAAGACTATCGGCGGCAGGCGCCATGTCTGGCCGGGAAGGTGGCAAGAAGCCCCTGAAACAGCCCAAGAAGCAGGCCAAGGAGGTGGAAGAGGAAGATAAGGCTTTCAAGCAGAAACAAAAAGAAGAGCAGAAGAAACTCGAAGAGCTAAAAGCAAAGGCCGCGGGGAAGGGGCCCCTGGCCACAGGTGGAATTAAGAAATCTGGCAAAAAGTAAGCTGTTCCTTGTCCCTGAGGAGATGGTGACCGTTTATTTCATCCGTGTTTAAACATCTGTATTCCCTGCCATAGCATCTTTTGCCACCTATAGCTGGAATTAAGTGTTGTCTTGGAGCTGTTGTACATTTAAGAATAAACTTTTGTATTAAAAAATAAATAAAATAAAATAAAAGACTATCATAAAAAATTTTATCTCAATATGTTTGACAAATTAGATGAAACAGACAAATTCCTTAAAACACACTATTTACAAAGACTTAGATAAGATGAAAGAGAAAATCTCAACAGCCCCTTGTCTATTAAAGAAATTTACTGTTATCAAAAACCTTCCCACAAAGAAAACCCATGCCAACATAGTTTTACTGGTGAATTCTGTCAAACACTTAAAGAAATAACATCAATCTTATACCAACTCAGAAAATAAAACAGACACTTTTCAATATTTCTTGAGGCCAAGATAACCCAATATCAAAGCTAGAGAAATTACAAAAAGAAAAAAAAGAAGAAAGAGAGAAGGAAAGAAAAAAAATATAGACTAACATCCTTCATGAACAAAGATGTAAATACATAAAACAAAATAGTACCAAACTGAATCTAGCAGTATATAAAAAGGATAACACATCATGACTAAATGAGGTTTATTCCAGAAATGCAATGTTGGTTTAATGTTTGAAAAAACAATTAACATAATTACCATATTAACAGATAAATGACAAAAACCATATAGTCATCCAAATAGACGCAGAAAAAAAATTGACAAAATTCAACATCCATCTATATATGTATATACATATATATAATGTTCTTGGATTGAAAGACTCAGTAAGATTTACTTTCTTTGCAAATTGATTTATATATATAGTCAATGTAATCCTATTCATATTCCTACCAGGAATGTTGTAGAGACAAAAAACTTGATTTTAAAATTTATATGGAAATGCAAAAGATCTAGAAAATCCAAAGCAATTTGGAGAACAAAGCTGGAGAATTTACAGTACCTAATTTCAAGACTTAATGTGAGGCCAGGCATGGTAGCTCACACGTGTAATCCCAGCACTTTGAGAGGACAAGTCTGGTGGATCACTCGAGCTCAGGAGCTCCAGACCAGCTGAACAACATGGTGAAACCCAATCTCTACCAAAAATAAAAAAAAATTGGCCAGGCAAGGTGGTTCATGCCTGTAATCCCAGTACTTCAGGAGGCTGAGAAGGGCGGATCCCTTGAGCTGAGGAGTTCGAGGCCAGCCTAACTAACAGGATGAAACCCTGTCTCTACTAAAAATACAAAAATATAGCCAGGCATGGTGCCACGTGCTACATGCCTGTAGTCCCAGCTACTTGGGAGGCTGAGACAAAAGAATTGTTTGAGCCCAGGAGGTAGAGGTTGCAGTGAGCCAAGATTGTGACACTGCATTCCAGCCTGGGCGACAGACTCAGACTCCATGTCAAAAAAAAAATTAGCCGGGTGTGATGGCGCACACCTGTGGTTTGCACACCTGTGGTTCCAGCTGATTGGGGAGGCTGAGGTGTATAACTTGAGGTGTACAGCTCAAGAGTATAGCTTGAGCACCAGAGGTGGAGGTTGCAGTGAGCCCTGATGGTGCCACTGCACTCCAGCCTGGGTGACAGAACAAGACCCCATCTCAAAAAAAAAAAAAAAGACTTAATGTGAAATTACAGTCATTAAGACAGCATGATTCTGTCATAAACAGACAAGTGTATCAACAAATTAGAGAACACTGAAAGACCCACACTTGCACTATCAACCGATTTTCAACAAATGAACCAAAGCAATTCAATGGGAAATTGTAAATCTTTTCAACAAATACTGCCAGAATAATTGGATACCCAGATGGGAAAAAATGAACCCTAATCTTTATCTCACACTATACACAAAAATTAATTTGCATTGGTTCAGAGACCTAAACATAAAGCTTCTATAAGAAAACACAGGGCCGGACACAGTGGCTCATGCCTGTAATCCCAACACTTTGGGAGCTGAGGCAGGCAGATGACTTGAGGTCAGGAGTTTGAGACCAGCCTGGACAACACAGTGAAATTCCATCTCTACTAAAAATACAAAAATTAGCCGAGCATGGTGGCGTGCACCTGTAACCCCAGCTACTCGGGAGGCTGAGACATGAATATCAATTGAACCCAGGAGGCAGAGGTTGCAGTGAGCTAAGAGCGAGACTCCGTCTCAAAAAAAAAAAAAAAAAAAGATCCTCAAAATAATAAGTCATCAGGGAAATGCAGATTAAAAATACAAAACACTGGGAAAATCACCTGATGTCGGGGGTTTAAGACCAAACTGACCAAAATGGAGAAACTCTGTCTCTACTAAAAATACAAAATTAGCCAAGCATGGTGATGCATGCCTGTAATCCCAGCTACTTGGGAGTCTGAGGCAGGAGACTAGCTTGAACCCAGGAGGCGGAGGTTGTGGTGAGCCGAGATCACACCACTGCACTCCAGTCTGGGCAATAAAAGCAAAACTCCGTCTCAAAAAAAAAAAAAGTACAAGATACTATTACATGCCCATGAGACTAGCCAAATTTTATTTATTTTTACATTTGTCCTCAATACACAAGCTTGCCAAGAGAATAGCCAAAATTTAAAAGACTGATAACACCAAATATTGGTGAAGAGACAGAGCAATTGAAATTCCCATACATTTTTGATGGCCATTAAAATGGTATAACAAGTTTGGAAAACATCAGGTAGTTTCTTAAAAACTACATGTATATCTGGTCAGGCGCGGTGGCTCACGCCTGTAATCCCAACACTCTGGGAGGCTAAGGTGGGCGGATCACCTGAGGTTGGGAGTTCAAGACCAGCCTGACCAACATGATGAAATCCTGTCTTATAAAAAAGAAAAAAAAAAGAAAAAAAAAAAAAAAACTACATGTATATCTCCTTACCTAATGATCCAGCATTTCTATTCCCAGATATTGACCTAAGAGAAATACAAGTCATGTCCACAAAAAGACTTGCACTAGAATGTTCATAGCAGCTTCATTCATAGTAGCCAAAAAACCAGGTAACAGCTCAGATGTCCATCAACGGGAGAATAAATGAAAAAACTGTGGTACATTCACACAAATACTACTCAGCAACAAAACAAAGTAACTGAATACATGCAATGACATGAATAAATCTCAAAAACCATGCTGCCTAAAGAAGCTTTCCACAAAAGTGTCTATGCTATATGATTCTGTTTACATGGGATTCTAGAATAGGCAAAATTAATTTATGGTAGAAAAAAAAAGAGTCATGGTTCCTCTCAGCAGCATGGGTGAAGACTGACTGTGAAAGGGCATGAGGAAATCTTCTGGAATAGCAGTAATGTTCTAATTATGATAGGGATATTAGCAGATACACGCATCTGTCAAAATTCATCAAATGGCACAATGAAGATTTATGCATTGTATTGTATATAAATTTTACTTGTTAAAAAGTAAACAATGACTTGTTGGAAACTTGAAAAAAAATAAACATTGAACTATATATACTAAATTATTTGTTTTTTTAGGAGTAAACTTTGCAACTTACGTTATTTATTTATTTATTTATTTATTTATTTTTGAGACAGAGTCTCACTCTTTTGACAGGCGCCAGGCTGGAATGCAGTGGCGCGATCTCGGCTCACTGTAACCTCCTCCTTCCGGCTTCAAGCAATTCTCCTGCCTCAGTCTCTCAAGTAGCTGGGACTATAGGCGCACACCACTATGATCAGCTAATTTTGTGATTCACCTGCCTTGGCCTCCCAAAGTGCTGGTATTACAGGCGTGAGCCACCACACCCAGCTAATTTAAAAAAAGTTTTAAATTAGCCAGGCATGGTGGCATGCACTTGTGGTCATAGCCACTCCAGAGGCTAAAGGAAGAGGCTCACTTAGTTCTAGGCTGCAGTGAGCATGACTGTGCCACTGCACTCCAACCTGAGTGACAGAATCAGACTCCAAAAACAATTACAACAAAAAAAATTGACAAAAGGGATCTAATTAAACTAAAGAGCTTCTTCACAGCAAAAGAAACTGTCAACAGAGTAAATACACAAACTACAGAATGGTAGAAAATATTTGCAAACTATACATCTGACAAAGGTCAAATATCCAGAATCTGTAAGGAATGTAAACAAGTTCATGAGCAAAAAATAAACACTATTTAAAAGTGGACAAAGGAATGAACAGACACTTTTCAAAAGAAGACATACATGTATACATGTACCCAACAAACAAATGAAAAAATATTCAACATCACTAATCGTTACAAAAATGAAAGTGAAAACCCCAATGAGATACCATCTCACACCAGTTAGAATACCTGTGTGTGTGTTGTTTTTTTAACAGGGTCTCACTGTGTTTCCCAAGCTTGAGTCCGGTGGGACAAACATAGTTCACTCTGAAATCTCCACCTCCTAGGCTTAAGCATTCCTCCTGCCTCAGCCTCTTGAGCAGCTGGGACCACAGGCATGCGCTACCACACCCAGCTAATTTTTTTATTTTTTTGTAGAGACAGGGTCTGACTTTGTTGCCCAGGCTGCTCTCAAACTCCTAGGCTCTAGAGATCCTCCTGCCTCAGCTTCCCAAAGTGCTGGGATTACAGATGTGAGCCCCCACACCCAGCCACAATGGCTATTATTAAAAAGTCCAAAAATATCAGATGCTGGCAAGGTTGTGGCATAAAGGGAACACTTACACACTGCTAGCAGGAATCTAAGTTAGTTCACCCACTGTGAAAAGCAGTTTGGTGGCTGGGCGCGGTGGCTCACGCCTGTAATCCCAGCACCTTGGGAGGCCGAGGTGGGCGGATTAAGAGATCGAGACCATTCTGGTCAACATGGTGAAACCCTGTCTCAACTAAAAATACAAAAAAAAAAAAAAATAATAAGCTGGGCGTGGTGGCATGTGCCTGTAGTCCCAGCTACTCGGGAGGCTGAGGCAGGAGAATTGCTTGAACCCGGGCGGCGGAGGTTGCAGTGAGCCGAGGTCGCACCACTGCACTCCAGCCTGGCGCCTGGTGACGGAGTGAGACTCTGTCTCAAAAAAAAAAAAAAAAAAAAGAAAAGCAGTTTGGTGATTTCTGAAAGAACTTAAAACAGAATTACCATTTGACCCAGCAATCCCATTATTAAGTATATATGCCCAAAAATATAAAATATTCTACCATAAAGACATGTGTAGGTCAGGTGCAGTGGCTCATGCCTGTAATCTCAGCACTTTGGGAGGCAGAGGCAGGCAGATCACTTGAGGCCAGGAGTTCAAGACTAGCCTGACCAATATGGTGAAACCCCGTCTCTACTGAAAATACAAAAAAAATTAGCCAGGCATGGTGATGAGCACCTGTAATACCAGCTGAGGTTGAGCACCTCAATCCCAAAGGTTGAGGCACAAGAACTGCCTGAACCCGGGAGGTGGCGGTTGCAGTGAGCCAAGATCACGCCACTGCATTCCAGCCTGGGCAACAGAGCAAGACTCCACCTCAAAAAAAAAAAAAAAAAAAAAAGGACACATGTACATATACGTTCATCACACTATTCACAAATATCAAAGACATGGGACCAATCTAAATGCCCATCAACGGTAGACTGGATAAAGAAAATGTGGTATATATACGCCACGGAATACTATACAGCCATAAAAAAAGAACGAGATCATGTCCTTTGCAGCAACATGGATGGAACTCAAGGCTATTATCCCAAGTGAACTAACACAGGAACAGAAAACAAAATATTGCATGTTCTCACTTATAAGTGGGAGCTAAACATCAAGTACATATGGACACAAAGAAGGAAACAACAGACACCAGTGCCTCCTTGAGAATGGAGAGAGGGAGCAGGGTGAGTATTGAAAAACTACCTATTGGGTACTATGCTTATTACCTGGGTGATGAAATAATCTGTACACCAAACCCCCACAACACACAATTTATCTGTATAACAAACCTGCACATGTACCCCTGAAGCTAAAAGTTAAAAATAAAATAAAATACTTCAAAAAAATAAATTATAAATAGGGCCAGGCATGGTGGCCCATGCCTGTAATCCCAGCACTTTGGGAGGCCGAGGCAGGAAGATATCAAGCCCATAAATCTGAGACCAGCCTGGGCAACACACGGCAACCTTGTCTCTATAAAAATTTAAAAATTGGCCAGGTGCAGTGGCTCACACCTGTAATTCCAGCACTTTGGGAGGCTGAGAGGGGCTGATCATCTGAAGTCAGAAGTTAAAGACCAGCCTGACCAATATGGCGAAACCCTGTCTCTACTAAAAAATATAAAAATTAGCCAGGTATGGTGGCAGGTGCCTGTAATTCCAGTTACTCAGGAGGCTGAGGCAGGGAGAACTGCTTGAACCCAGGAGGTGGAGGTTGTAGTGAGCTGAGATTGGGCCACTGTACTCCAGCCTAGGTGACAGAGGGAGACTGTCTCAAAAAAAAAAAAAAATTAAAAAATTAAAAATTAGCCAGGCATGGTAGTCCATGCCTGTAGTCCCAGCTACCCAGGAGGCTGAGGTGGGAGGATGGCTTCAACCCAGGAGACACAGGTTGCAGTGAGCCAATATCGTGCTGCTGCACTTCAGCTTGGGCAACAGAGTGAGACCTTGTCTCAAAATAAAATAAAAGTGATATACAGACGGTTTATATAGAAGTATCAAATTCTACTTATCAATGTGGATAAAATAGATGTTGAGACTTGTAAATATAGAACTGTAGAGATATAAACAAGTAATATTGTATTTAATGTAAAATTTACATTCCAGATCTCAGGTGTAGTTAACTATATCACTATATAAACATAATAATCAGCCAGGTGCGGTGGCTCACGCCTGTAAATCCCAGCACTTTGGGAGGCCGAGGCAGGTGGATCACGAGGTCAGGAAATCGAGACCATCCTGGCTAACACAGTGAAACTCCATCTGTACTAAAAATACAAAAATTTAGCCGGGTGTGGTGGCACACGCCTGTAGTCTCTGCTACTCGGAGGCTGAGGCAGAAGAATCACTTGAACCCAGGAGGCAGAGGTTGCAGTGAGCCAAGATCGCGCTACTGCACTCCAGCCTGGGTGACAGAGAAAGACTCCACCTCAAAAAAAAAAAAAAAAAAAAAAAAATCAGTATTTTGCCAGGTGCCATTGCTCAGACCTGTAATTCCAGCACTTTCGGAGGCAAATCACTTGAGGTCAGGAGTTTTGAGACCAACCTGGCCAACTTGGCAAAACACAGTTTCTACTAAAAACACAAAAAATAACTAGGCATGGTCGTGGGCATCTGTAATCCCAGCTACTCCAAAGGCTGATGCAGGAGAATCACTTAAACTCAGGAGGTAGAGGTTGCAGTGAGTTGAGATAACGTCACTGCACCCCAGCCTAGGTGATGAGTGAAACTCCATCTCAAAAAAATATATATGGCTGATGCCCTTTGTGGCCTCAGCCCACCTGCACCCGGGTGAATTAAAAAATAAAAAATGTAAAAATAGAAAAAAATATATATATATATTTTACAAAGACATTAATGATATATTTTAAAATGTGATGTTGGCCGGGCACAGTGGCTCACGCCTGTAATCCCAGCACTTTGGGAGGCCAAGGTGGGCAGATCACGAGGTCAAGAGATAGAGACCATCCCGGCCAACATGGTGAAACTCCGTCTCTACTAAAAACACAAAAATTAACTGGGCATGGTGGCACACACCTGTAGTACCAGCTACTCAGGAGGCTGAGGCAGGAGAATCGCTTGAACCCAGGAGATGGAGGTTGCAGTGAGCTGAGATTGTGCCACTGCACTCCAGCCTGGTGATAAAGTGAGATTCCATCTTAAAAAAAAAAAATAGTAGTAAAATTCTTGTAAAAATAAAATGATTACTGTTCTAAGTATTTTTAGTCATATTACATAAAAAAGTTGAAAATTATAAATAATTATGAAATGGGCCAGGCACAGTGGCTCACGCTTATAGTCCCAGCACTCAGCACTTTGGGAGGCTAAGGTGGGCAGATTGCTTGAGCTCAGGAGTTCAAGACCAGCCTGGGCAATATGGTGAAACTCTGTCTCTACAAAAAATACAAAAATTAGCAGAGCATGGTGGTGTACACCTGCAGTCCCAGCTACTTGGGAGGCTGAGGTGGAAGGATGGCCTGATCCCAGAAGGTATAGATTACAGTGAGCCGAGAACACACCACTGCACTCCAGCCTTGGTGGCAGTCAGACCGTCTCAAAAATAATAATTATTATAGTAATATTATTAATTATAATATGTACCATATAATATTATATACTAATAATTATTACTGTAATAATTTTTATAATTGTATAAGGCAAGATACAGTGAAAGTCATGTCCTGGGGACAAATAAGTAAAATAAAAGCTCAGGAAAGAGAGATGTATTTAACTTGGAATCTTCAAGGAACGTTTCAGTGAAGTAGACTCAAAATAGCCCCCAAAAGATTAGATCTATATAAGCGTAAAGAAGGAAAAGTACCGTAGAAAATGGGAGAAATACATACTAAGGAAGACACAAAGATAGGAAAAAGGATGGTGTATAGGGAAGAAATGGGCAAGGAAGAAAAGTGTTAGGTGTAACCTTAGAGGAGAATAACTCCCTGAAACACATTAAAATGAAATAAATTAAGCAGAAAGTTCATGTGAGGAATAATGGGAAAAAGGGTTAAGGATTACAGTGACTGACTACAGAATAACAGACTTCATCTGAGCCTTAGTTTTCTTTCATTAAGTAGACTCATCTGTGTGCTCCTTGGCCCCAGTCCCTTTCATCACTTGCGTAACCTCCATACATGTGATGTAGCCCATTATGATTAAATCCCCCAAATTCAAAGGCAACACCTATAACCTCTGGCAGGAAAACACTGCCCTATTCACATGGATTCTGGGTATAGGTATTCAGTCCAAAAAACTTGGAATTTTGTCCTTGGGTAGAATGTGGTATTCCTATGCAAGTGGAGAAAGAGGAAAGTTTTGCTGTTAATAAAGTAATTCTTAACCTTTTTGGAGTTACAGACTTCTCTGAGACACTAATAAAAGGTCTTCATTATTACTTCGGAAGATAGTAAGCATATATGCCATGTGCTGGGGATAAAGTTAAGAACAGGACACAAAACACTGTTAAACAATTGTAGGTTGCCATCTCTGAATCATCTAAATTATGTTTTCCTTTTATCCCTGTTCATGTCCATTATAGCATTTATCATAATCTGATAAACTGATAATTTACATTCTGGTTAACCAAAATGTATTATACTGCTGCATAATAAACCAAATTTGGTGGGTTAAAACAATTCATTCTCTCTTAAGATTTTGTGGATTGACAAAGCTCAGCTCTGTAGCTCTCAATTTTCTCACACATGGGTGCAGTAAGATAGTAGGGGGGATGAAGTCATCTAAAGTCTGGACTGGACTTGATGTTCACAATGGCTGATTCTGGCCATTGCAGTTCAGCTGGGGCTATTGATTGGAGTTACCTACACAAAGCCTCTTCATGTGGCTTGAGCTTCTTGCAGCAGAGTGACTGGGTTTTAAGTGGGATTTTCTCAAGAAAAACATTCCCAGACACCCAGACACAAGCTCTAGAGCTTTAAGGCCTAGCTTCAAAATTTCCAAAATCTGGCTAGGCGTGGTGGCTCACGCCTATAATTTCAGCACTTTGGGAGGCCGAGGCAGGTAGATCATGAGGTCAGGAGTTCGAGACCAGTCTGGCTAAAATAGTGAAACCTCAACTCTACTAAAAATTCAAAAAATTCACCTGGTGTGGTGGTACGTGCCTGTAATCTCAACTACATGGGAGGCTGAAGCAGGAGAATCATGTGAACCCAGGAGGCGGAGGTTGCAGTGAGCCGAGATGATGCCATTGCACTCCAGCCTGGGCAACACTACGAGACTCTGTCTCAAAAAAAAAAAGTTCCAATGTTATTTTTGCCATATTCTATTGGCCAGCCCAGATTCAAGGAAAAGGGAATTAGACTCTATTTCTACACATGAAAAATAGCACAAAGAGAAGGAATTGATGATATCCATTTTAGACCATCATAACTATCCATGTATTTGTTTAATACCTGCCTTTCCCACTAGATCATTAACTCAAGACAGGAGCTGGGCTGAACAGGCTCATGCCACTAGTTTTGGAAGGCCACAGCAGGAGGATTGCTTGAGGCTAGGAGTTCCAGACCAGCCTGAGCAACATGGTGAGACCCCAGCTCTACCAAAAAAAAAAAAAAAATTAATTAATTAGCTGGGCATGGTGGCATACACCTGTAGTCCTAGCTCCTCAGGAGGTTGAAGCAGGAGGATCACTTGAGCCCAGGAGTTTGAGGCTATAATGAACTACGATCACACTAAGGAACCGTATCTGCCCCTTTACAGTGCTACATATATCATCACAGTGGCTAGAATGGAGTAAGCCCTCAATAAATGCAATAAATGTTTGCTCAACTAACTTATTTATTCAATAAAAATTTCAAAAATACATAAGAACTGCCAAAAATTGTGCGAGAATGAAAATTCTATAGTGCCTGACTTCAAGAAATTTACTTTCTGGTGGTAGAAAGAGATAACCACAGCCTGAAAAAACTTAGGCTTATTGATAAAAAGAGACTATAGGACTAGAGAAACTATAATGGTTGTTGAATGTCTGAAACAGGCAACAGTGTTCTTATGCGTCACATCAAAAGGTAATAACAGGCAGGTATTTGCATTATATATACACGTTTATATGTGTGTATACATATAGATGTATATATATATATGTATATATATACATGGCTCTCAGATGTGATCCACATATATGTGCAAAGGATCACATCTGAGAATCATCTAGAAAAGAATGAAAATAAAGATGCCTTTTGTTCAAATAGCAGGCAGCTGTCAAGTGAGCAAGAAAAGCACTAGTGGATCATAGCTGATTCTTCTGATACTACATCCTATGTTAAGACAGAGATTAGCTAGTGAATTTTGCAGAGTTCCTGGGATTAACTCAGAGACATGTGATGAAAGCAGTGTAAATTTAGCCTACTACTAGAAAGAAGAATGTAATCAGAAAAACAAGTTAGAAGGCAATGAGTAATGAAGACTGAAATGAGGTGGCTGCAACAAGAATGAGGACTAAATCTGGGACATGTTTCAAAGGAAAAGGTGACAGAAAATGGATGAATAATAGGGGTAGGATGGAAAAGAATGAGGTATGAGTCTGAAGAAACCTAAAGAGGTGCTATTTCATGTGGAACAAGGAAGAATCTTTATTAGATATACTGAAATGAAAAGTAAATATGTTTCCTGTTCTCTTAGAATTATGTGCTTAAGCTGTGGTGACAGTGTGGAGCTAGAGGTGTAGAAGGCAGCATAAATGGCAGGGCACCATGGCTCACACCTGTAATCCCAGCACTTTGGGAGGCCAAAGCGGGTGGATCATGAGGTCAGGAGATGGAGACCATCCTGGCTAACATGGTGAAACCCTGTCTCTAATATAAGTACAAAAAAATTAGCCCGGCATGATGGCACACATCTGTAGTCCCAGCTACTCGGGAAGCTGAGGCAGGAGAATCACTTGAACCCGGGAGGTGGAGGTTACAGTGAGCCAAGATCACACCACTGCACTCCAGCCTGGACAACAGAGTGAGACTTCACCTCAAAAAAAAAAAAAAAAAAAAAAAAAAAAAAAAAAAAAAAAAAAAAAAAAAAAAAAAAAAAAAAAAAAAAAAAAAAAAAAAAAAAAAAAAGAATTCAGCATAAACAAACTTCTAGAGAAAAGATCACTTAATGCTTTTATTAGTCAATCTTTTAGTTCAAAACACATGTACACTTTATGTGTTAGGCTTGATAGTCCATTTTGTGATGTGTTATTATGAATATTCCCAATTTTGAGGATATGAAGGCAATGTAACTGAAGCATCTGCCAATTCATTATTAGGATTAATTCAGCTGATGTGGCTGCTTAGGTGAGTTCTGGGTCACTGACAAAAAGTAAATCTACCAAAAATAATTTTAACTAAAAGTCAAGTCACTGAATTCACTTCTTTAACTCTTTAGTTGATCAGTTTTAATCTGAATAGCATGAAAAGGAATGTTCAATTTGTCTGCCCTAACTCCCTGCCATTGTTGCCAGAGACTGAAAAGCAGAGAAAGGAAGAAGACCAAACCTAAAGTCTTAATCTTTAAGTTTGCACTAATAAATATATATTCATTGCTATTATATTCTTGAATATGATCAATTCTTTTCTGTCCACCTCCTCCTAAACAGCAGCAAGAAACTGGAGCAGAAACAAATTGAACATTCTTTTAAATGTTATCAATAAGATGAAAACTCAAATAAAACTAGTTTAAAAGAAGTAAATCCAGGGAACTGGCATTTGGTAAAATGGATGGCTTCTGCTAAGTAAATGTACCTTCTTCCCTCACAATTGTATGTGAAACTACATCCATAGTGAAAGAGTACTGTTCTAGCAAACTGAAATGACTCTTCTGTGTAGGACATACAAATACCTCCAGTCACCTTGTTAATCTGTATAAACTCTAACTCTTTGGGTGAAAATCAAGCAAAGAAAGAGTTTATACAGGTCCAGCACTTTGGGAGGCCGAGGTGGGTAATTCACTTGAGGTCAGGAGTTCGAGAATAGCCTGGTCAACATGGTGAAACCCCATCTCTAGTAAACATACAAAAATTAGCTGGCCATGGTGGCAAGCGCCTGTAATCCAGCTATTTGGGAGGCTGAGGCAGGAGAATTGCTTGAACCCAGGAGGCAGAGGTTTCAGTGAGCTGAGACTGTGCTACCACACTCCAGCCTGGACAACAGAGTAAGACTCCGTCTCAAAGAAAAAAAAAAAGTTTATACAGTTTGATGTGCTGAAAGACTGCAAAAACAGAAACCTAGAACAAGAATTCGTGTAGTACTGGCATTTTCATGTTTTAAAGTAAACTGTGAACATGGCCAAAACCATTTTTTTCTAGGCCATTACATTTCAAAATTACTATTTCTTTTTAAGCATCATTTTATAATTGTGATTTTTCTCTTTATATTTCAGGCTGTAGCAATAATTATGAGTTGTAGATAATTATTTCAGGCTAGGCATGGTGGCTCACACCTGTAATCCCAGCACCTTGGGAAGCCAAGAAGGGAGGATCACTTGAGGCCAGTAGTTCGAGACCAGCCTGGTCAACATAGTGAGACTCCCCACCATCTCTATTTTTTTTAAATTAAATTTTTAAAAAGATAATTATTTTAAATACTAAACACATTTATTAATTACACAATTGAAATAACTACTAAGTGCTGACCATTATTAACTGAGTATACATTCATAGGACCCAGATGTCTGGATCAGAAATGCTACTATTGTGTATATTATTCCCAAAATACTAAAATTTATATTTTTAAGACATCGAGAAATTTAGATTTACATGTCGATATTAAAGACTCCTAATTTCATTTTCCATTTCTTTTCTAAAGCACTCATAAGTGAAACAACTTCTGTATTGGTTATGTATACTCTCTAGACTCTTTGGAATGGTAAAGTGCTATACGCATGGGAATAATACAAAATGATTAGTCCATGAGGCCCAAGAATAACAAATTATTAAATCTCCAGAGAAGAATCAGTTTTTAGATTTCCATTTTTACAAAACAAATATTGGGCCTACAATGTTGGCTGTGGGTTTGTTTAAAAAAAGAAAAAAGAAAAAGAAAAAGGAAACCAAGAAAAATTTGGGCCAATAATGCCCATAAGTACTAATGCCAATGTTAGTACTTAAGTCATGTGAATTCAATATTTAATTTATTTATTTATTATTTTTTTTTAAAGACAGGGTTTCACCATGTTGGTCAGGCTGGTCTTGAACTCCCCACCTCAGGTGATCCGCCTGTCTAGGCCTCCAAACTCCTTGGATTACAGGCGTGAGCCACCACACCCGGTCTCAATATTTAATTTAAATTTAATTATCTTAAAAATATTTAATCTAATCTAATCTATTACTGTGGGAATCTTGCCATCATAACTGTTTATGTCCAGTATGGGAGACAGTGAGGTATGCCATCTTTGCCATTTACTACTTATATAACTTTGGGCAAGTTATCAAACTTTTCTGAGCCTTGAATTCCTTATCTAATAGAATCTGACCTAAATATGATTATGCACACAACTATTTGGCAAAATGCCTGACCCACAGCCAGAGGTTAGTGTCCGCTGCTATTGTAACGTTAAACTGGCCAATGTATTTAACACCTTCTACTTCAGAATTTTCAAAATCAAAATTATGTAACTAGTCTAGTGGTTTTCAATGTAAATTTAGAAGAAATCCTTTCAGAAATATATAAACAAAAATTAGGCAATAGAAAGGTAATAGCTTATGAACAAAGATTATGATTTCAGTGTTATATTTAACATTAAACTGAAATATTTCAAAATCAGGGACGAATTTATTAAATTATGTATAACTTGCAGATGGTACATTAGGCAACAACAAAAACAGTAATACGGAAGTTGTGTAAGGGTGGCAGAATTATGCTTTACAGTAGTCTCCCTTTATTCATGGTTTTACTTTTTGAGTTTTAGTTACCCATGGTAAACTGTAGTCCAAAATATTAATGGAAAATTCTAGAAACAAACGATTCATAAGTTTTACATTGCACACCATTCTGAGTAGCCCAACGAAATCTTGCATCATCCCACTCTGTCCTGCCTGGGACATGAATCATCCCTTTGTCCAGTGTATCTATGCTGTGTATGCTACCAGCTCTGTTAGTAATTTAGCAGTCAAACTGGCTATCAGACCAACTGTCAGGTAGCATTATAGCAGTGTCTGTGTTCAAAGAACTCTTATTTTACTTAATAATGGCCCCAAATTGCAAAAGTAGTGATGCTGGCAATTTGAATATGCTAAAGAGAAGCCATAAAGTACTTCCTTTACAGTGAAAAGGTGAAAGTTCTTGATTTCAGGAAAGAAAAAATAATATGCTGAGGTTGCTGAGATCTATGGAAAGAACGGATCCTCGCCCTGACCGTGAAATTGAAGATAAAAAAGATTTGTGTTAGTTTTGCTGTCACACCTCAAACTGCAAGTTATAGCCACAGTGTATGATAAGTACTTAGATAAGATGGAAAAGGCGGTATAAATTTGAGTGGAAGACATGAGCTAAAACGTGTTCCAATTGATGCAATCAACAGCTGGGTCTGGTACCATCTACAGTTCAGGCATCCACTGGGATTCTTAGAACACAACCCCCTAATATGGGGGGGTACTGTACTTTCTCTCCCATCTCCCATAGTTTTTATTGTATTTTTACAAAAAATAAAAGTTATGGCCAGGCAAGGTGCCTCACACCTGTAATACCAGCACTTTGGGAGGCTGAGGCAGGAAAATAACTACAGGCCAGGAGTTAAAGACCAGCATGGGCAACATAAGGAGATCCTGGTTCTACATTATATATATATATATATATTTTTTTTTTTTTTTTTTTTTTAATTATCCAGGTGTGGTACATCTAGCTACTCTAGAAGGCCGAGTCAGGAGGATCAAACCTAGGAGGTGGAGATTGCAGTCAACTATGATTATACCACTGTACTCTAGCCTGGGCAACACAGCAAGACACTGTAAGTAAGTAAATAAATAAATGTTATACTATTGTTGTTTTTTTTTTTTTTTGAGACGGACTCTTGCTTTGCTGCCCAGGCTAGAGTGCAGTGGCATGATGACGACTCACTGCAACCTCCGCCTCCTGGGTTCAAGTGATTCTCCTGCCCCAGCCTCCAGAGTAGCTGGGACTACAGGCACATGCCACCACACCCAGCTAATTTTTTGTACTTTTAGTAGAGACAGTTTTTCACCATGATAGCCAGGATGGTCTCGATCTCTTGATGTCGTGATCCACCTGCCTCAGCCTCCCAAAGTGCTGGGATTACAGGTGCAAGCCACCAAGCCTGGCCTTAAGTCACACTATCCTTTGAAAAATTGTCAGAACAAAAAAATAATAATAAAGTGCCAGGCGTGGTGGCTCATGCCTGTAATACCAGCACGTTGGGAGGCTGAGGTAGGTGGATCATCTGAGGTGGGAAGTTCAAGACCAGCCTGACCAACACGGAGAAACCCTGTCTTAAAAATTGCCAGAACAATTCAGTAGGGGAAATAACAGTTTTTCCAACATGTGATGCTAGGACAACTAGATGTTCACTCACAAAAGAATAAAGATGGACCCCAACTCCCCCATATAAACAAATTATCTCAAAATAAATCTTATACCTAAATGAAAAGCTAAAACTATAAAACTTTTAGGAGAAAACATAGTAAATCTTCATGACCTTGGATTAGGCAACACCAAAGTACTAGTACAAAAGAAAAAATATATAAATTGGACTACATCAAAATTAAAAATCTTTGTGTTGCAAATGTTACCATCAAGAAAGTGACAAACTCGTGCCGGGCGCGGTGGCTCACGCCTGTAATCCCAGCACTTTGGGAGGCCGAGGCAGGTGGATCACGAGGTCAAGAGATCGAGACCATCCTGGTCAACATGGTGAAACCCCATCTCTACTAAAAATACAAAAACTAGCTGGGCAGGGTGGCACGTGCCTGTAGTCCCAGTTACTCAGGGGGCTGAGGCAGGAGAATTGCTTGAACCCAGAAGGCGGAGGTTGCGGTGAGCCGAGATCGCGCCATTGCACTCCAGCCTGGGTAAGAAGAGCGAAACTCTGTCTAAAAAAAAAAAAAGAAAGTGACAAACTCACAGAATGGGAGAAAATATTTGCTAAGCATATATGATAAAGGACTTCTGTCCAGAATATATAGAGAACTCTTACACCTCAAATAATAAAAGATAAATAACCCAACTAAAAAATGGGTATGGCTGGGTGCTGTGGCTCACACCTATAACCCCATCACCTTGGGAGGCTGAAGCAGGCAGATCATGAGATCAGGAGATTAAGACCATCCTGGCTAACATGGTGAAACCCTGTCTCTACTAAAAATACAAAAATTAGCTGGGTGTGGTGGCACAGGGATGTAATCCCAGCTACTCAGGAGGCTGAGGCAGGAGAATCGCTTGAATCTGGGAGGCGAAGATTGCAGTGAGCCAAGATCGTGCCACTGCACTCTAGACTGGCAACAGAGCCAGACTCCATCTCCAAGAAAAAAAAAAAAAAAAAAAGGGTGAAGGATTTGAATAAATATTTCTCCAAAGAAGATATAAAAATGGCCAGTGACCATATGAACATACGTAAAGCCAAACCAATGTTTATATTCAAGACATTCAAACTTTAATTCCCTTTATAACATTCTTACCAAATAATTAAACTAGCCTCCTTCCAACAGTATACAAGGACCAGAAGCGGTGGCTCATTCCTTTAATTCCAGCACTTTGGGAGGCCTTGGCAGGCAGATCACTTGAGGTCAGGAGTTCAAGACCAGCCTGGCCAACATTGTGAAACCCTGTCTCTACTAAAAATACAAAAAATTAGCTGGGTGTGGTGGTACTGGCCTGTAATCCAAGCTACTTGGGAGGCTACGGTAGGAGAATTGCTTCAGCCTGGGATGCAGAGGTTGCAGTGAGCTGAGATCACACCACTGTACTCCAGCCTGGGTAACAGTGAGATCCCGTCTCAAAAAAAAAAAAAAAAAAAACAGGCAGAAGCGAGAGGATCACCTGAGGTCAGGAGTTCGAGAGCAGACTGGCCAACATGGCAAACCCCTGTCTCTACTAAAAATACAAAAAAACTAGCTGGGCATAGTGGTGGTTGCCTGTAATCTCAGCTACAAGGGAGGCTGAGACAACAGAACTGCTTCAATCCAGGAGTCAGAGATGGCACTGAGCCAAGATTGCACCATTGTACTCCAGCCTGGGCAACAGCAGGACTCTGTCTCAAAAAACAAACAAACAAAAAAGAAACCACTATACAAATATACTACTGCCTCTCAAAGCATCCTGTTATTGTCTAGACAGCTCTAATCACTAGAAAATTCTTCTTTCTATTGGGCTTAAGTCTTCCTGTAATCACTGGTCCCAGAGCTGCTTTATGGCTAGATTAAATCTAATTCTTTTGCCACATGAGAAGGAGCTGATACTGCTACCATTTGAATACATGCCAATTTTTCTCAAACATAGTACCTAAATCTGGATACATGCCAGGTCCAAGCCTAACCAATCTCCCTTGTTGAGAAAACTACAATAATTGAATTTTGGCAGGCAAATCATGCGGCTGATTCGTAATTAAGTTTGATCAACAATAAAATTCCCTTTGTCATAAATGCTTTTATTAGGCTATTTATCCTTCATCAATTCTTCAACTGTTTTTTTTTTCCAACCCAAATGCAGGATTATATATTTAGTTATAGTTATTTAAACCAATCTGTTAAGTCCTTCTTGCTACAAGACTTTCAAATTATTTTTACTGTTTGCATAAAGGTCCATCAAGCTTTGTCATTTCTGAATGTAATCAACATGCAGTCAAAGTCCTTACTCATTGCTTACCTCCAATCCACTGGCATTTTTCTATTCTCAACAATTCCTCAAAGTTCAACTTTCTTACCTACAAGTTCGTAGCAATCTCAGATATATAATTAGTTCAGTTTAGGAAACAAAGTCACATTGAGTAGTTAAGATGCTTTCTTAATTTCAATTAAAGAATATTGGACTTTAATTCTCCTTTACTAAGTGATTTGTTGTTCTTACAGAATAAAGATTATTCTGCTTGATGGAAAATGTGGAAACAAAATAGGAGCAGTTAATATTAAATAGGCATAAATTTTCCTTATTCCGTTTCTGAATTGTAAAATATTCAAAATTATCTTTAATATATTCCTCATATCTGTTAATTTTGAATTTTAACTTTTCTGGCACACTTATATGTTTGTCACTTTTCTATATGCATCTTTTATATATATCCTTCATAAAACCTGAGTTAAGGCCAGGTGCAGTAGCTGATGCCTGTAATCCCGGGAGGCTAAGGCAGGAGAATCACTTGAACTCAGGAGCCAGAGGGTGCAGTGAGCCAAAATTCCATCACTGCACTCCAGCTTGGGTGACACAGAGACTTCGTCTCCAAAAAAAAAAAAACCTGAGTTAACACTGTTGCAACTGGAGTCACAGTAGCTTTAGTTGCATTTGCCTTTTCTTTCTTTTTTCTTTTTGTAACTCCTGGCCTGCTCTGCATGTAACGTTTGCCTTTTATAAAAAACTCATTGCTATAATTTATAACTGTGTAATTATATAATTATGTTTTAATGTTTCCCAACTTTCCCAGTCTTAGCTCATGAGGTCATGACTACTTATTTTTTGTTCAATTTTTTAAAGCCTTCTTCCTACCATCTAGACAATATATGTATGTTGCTACTTCTAGAATTCTCATCCTAGCTATCACAAACTTTTATAAAATGGTCACTTTGTCTCCAGAGGTTTCTATCGTTCCTACCCACCAATTCTTCCTCATTGGCTATAAATAGATCCAGAGCAGCAGTATCCTTCATTTAATCCTTTATCTGTCCTATATTTACTAAACAAATAACATTTTTTTGTTAGAAAAAAACTTTAAAAATAAATAAAAAGGTTTTTTAAAAAAATCTGAAATCTGCCAGGTGCAGTGGCTCACACCTGTAATCCCAGCACTTTGGGAGGCTGAGCAGACGGATCACCTGAGGTTGGGAGTTTAACACCTCTCGCAAAAATACAAAATTAGCTAGGCATAGTGGCATGCACTTGTAATCCCAGCTACTCGGGAGGCTGAAGCAGGAGAATCACTTGAACCTGGGAGGTGGAGGCTGCAGTGAGCCTAGATCACACCGTTGTACTCCAGCCTGGGCAACAAGAGTCAAACTCTGTCTTTTTTTTTTTTTTTTTTTTTTTT
>PVKV010026780.1:0-27420 GCA_004027835.1 Alouatta palliata
ACACAGAAGAGTTATACCTTACACAGAAGAGTTCTGCTTACACCTTACACAGAAGAGTTATACCTTACACAGAAGAGTTCTGCTTACACCTTACACAGAAGAGTTATACCTTACACAGAAGAGTTCTGCTTACACCTTACACAGAAGAGTTCTGGTTACACCTTACACTGAGGAGTTATACCTTACACAGAAGAGTTCTGTTTATACCTTACACAGAAGAGTTACACCTTCCATAGAAGAGTTCTGGTTACACCTTACACAGAAGAGTTATACCTTACACAGAAGAGTTCTGTTTATACCTTACACAGAAGAGTTCTGGTTACACCTTACACTGAGGAGTTATACCTTACACAGAAGAGTTCTGTTTATACCTTACACAGAAGAGTTACACCTTCCATAGAAGAGTTCTGTTTACACCTTACACAGAAGAGTTCTGTTTACACCTTACACAGAAAAGTTATACCTTACACAGAAGAGTTCTGGTTACACCTTACACAGAAGAGTTATACCTTACATAGAAGAGTTCTGGTTCTGCCCCAGCTGCTGATTGCAACCTCTGGAAAATGACTTCCCCTCTCTCAGCCTCAGTTTACTCATCTGAAAGAGGGAAACTCTGAACTGAGAGACATGTGAGGTCCTTTCTGGCCCTAGAATCCTATACCTATAAATTTGATTTATGGGACTCTAGGACTAAGGAGATACCTACACAAATTAAAGGTTTTTCCAAATGAAAACAAAGAAATTCTACCCACTCGAAGGAAGGATAAGGGGAGGTGCTAAAGTTTTAGGTCATTTGCCTCAGGTCATTGCAAGAGGAGGAATAGGAATTTGAACACAGGCCCTCAAAGATTCAAGGTCCATGTACTTTTCCTGCCCCATACTACCACACTCACCCATGAAAAATACTACAAAATGCCTTTTTATACAAGAGACCCACTAGGCTAAAGAATAAGGCATGAAGGATACACTTAGATATAGCAGGTTAACGTCCCAAAAAGCCATTATTTGAGAAGTTCCCTGAATTCATATTTGCCAAATAGATCTAGGATCCTAGCTAAGAAAACATGACTCTCTATTATAAGGTGAGGCATTGCTGGTAATTCCCACGAAAAACAAAATCCACTTAATTGTAAAATTTTGTTGCCTTCATCTACATTTAATATGTTTCTTTATGGCAAATTGTTCTAAATAAAGAGTAACTCTATTAGGCAGGAACATTCACCAGACTCTGCCCAAGTACAGAGTTCCCTTGGTACTCTCTGGAGACTGGCTCCTGAACTACCTTCAGGGTAGAATTTTGTTTTTTTGAGACGGAGTTTTTGTTCTTATCTCCCAGGCTAGAGTTCTATGGCACAATCTTGGCTCACTGCAACCTCCACCTACCAGGTTCAAGTGATCTTCCAGCCTCAGCCTCTTGAGTAGCTAGGATTATAGGCACCCACCACCATGCCTGGCTAATTTTTAGTATAGACGGGGTTTCGCTATGTTGGCCAGACTGCTCTTGCACTCCTGACTGCAGGTGATCTGCCCACCTCGGCCTCTTAAAGGGTTGGGATTACAGTCGTGAGCCACTGCACCTGGCCAGGGTAGCAAAAGTAATGGACACAAGTAGAATTAACAAGACAGTTTGGGAATGAACCTAGAAAAGTCCTTATAAATCATATACTCACCAAGACTAAAAGTAGGCAGTACACTAAGTAGGATATGACTATCATTTTATGCATTTCAAATAGGCAATAATGGCTATTATACTTTTAATTTTTATTACCCTTCCTTGTTCATTAGAAGTTTACTACCCCACCACCGCCCCCCAACTCCACCCCAAATTCCAAAGACAGCAGGAAAGTAGCTTCCTTGGCTCTAACAATGGGCAAGGGAGGAGGCACTTTCTCTGGTGTCTGGGCCTCTCCCCAAGTGCCAACCATCTGGTGGCTTTTAGGACACAGAGCTGTTAGCTTTGTCCCCAAGGGTCCTGCTGGGGTCCTAGTCACATTCAGTGACATCTATGTTGATGCTTGCATCAAACGCTCGAAGTCTTTCCCAAGCCCCCCTTTTTTGTGTCTGGGTTATGAAACACCATCATCTCTCCCTTCCCTTCACAGCTTCAGCCCAAAGCTTGTGCCTTGGCTTTTCATCTCATCCCTCCCCTCTTGAAGAACCTGCAGAGCTACAGTTTTTACTCCTCCTCTCCCCTCATCTTTGCCAAGGCTTCGGGGAAAACCTTATCTCTTTGTCTTCCATCTTTCAATCTGTTTATTTCCTTTTCAAATCCCATCCCTAAATTCCTCTTTTCTCAAAGTACTTCCAGTGGGCAACACAATGACAGTTAATGAAACTAAAATACTCATTTGTTGCCAGAAAGGTTTTAAAAGTATTTATATGCTAGCATTCCATTGAGGGGAAATTGAGTTAGGAAGGGATTAGGTATTCACTGATTCTCATATTCACTAATTCATTCACATACTGAGGATTGTCGTTGGGCAGAATACAATGATGATTCACAAGCAAATCCTGCTTTGGGGAAGCTCACAGGCTGGCAAGAAAAACAAGACATGGCCACAAAGAACTATAATGTTTGGCAGTTTTGTAAGAGAGATTCAGACAGTACCTAACGAGTGGACAGAAGATAGAGATTGCCATGGCTCTGACGGTGGAATAAGGCCTTGCAGCAGACTTTGTATAAGGTAGGGGGCATGGAGATAGGGCCGGTGCTCCACATTTGGGAGGAGAGGCATGGGAGGTCCAAGCATGACACAGAACAAGTGTAGATCTCAGCTTTCCAGAGTGTGTGAACTGTGCAGAGGGAAGTGGAGCACATCACACCCAACAAGAGATGTGGGCCTCAATAGGCTGGGGAATGTGGTCATTGTTCAGTGAGTAGTAGGGAGCCTCTGAGTGCTGTTCAGCAGGATGTGACATAATTGGAGATCTGCTCTAGAAGATGAATATGGCAAGCCTTGCACAATATGAACTGGAAGAGGAGTTGCCTGGGGCAGGGAGCTCCTAATTGTGTGCCAGGCATTGGGCAGGCTGTTAGGTGCTTTGATCTTACTTAGCCTTCTAAACAACTGCAGAAGGCAAGCATTCTCCTTTCAGACTTGCAGATGAAGAAAGGGGACTCTGGGGAATCTAAGCTGCCTGCTCCAAAGCCCCTCATGAGGAAGCAAGGGAGACAAGATCCAAATCCTGTTCTTTTCCTCTCTAGGCAAGTCATAAAGCAAGCTGTAACCCTGTGCATGACACTGTGTACCTGACACCACTGTCTTTCTTCTCCCAGTGCATCTCCTGCCTGCCCACGGGTATGTGAGGCATGATCATTTCTTGGGCTGCCTTTCAGAAAGGCCCAGGTGGGATTAAATGCAGAGTGACTCTGCTTCTGTTGGATTCCCCCAAAGTGACCACAGATCAAGGGGATAAGATGATACCTTGAGATAACACTGCAGAGAATTTCAAAGGCAGCAGGAAACCATCCTCCTCCCTGGTAAGAAGTGTTAGTTATGTCTTTCCCATCTCAGCTAAGCCGTGGTAGCAGGAGCAGTGGATACAGAAACCCAGGAGAAAATCTTCTGGATACCTAGGAATCTGCTGGGGACCTGCAGAATGTCAGTGAGAAACTCAGCATTCCTGTGCTCTGGGCTGACCCCCTGTTTAGGGAAGGCAGTCCAGAGGACTCCTAATGTACTCGGAACCGTATCATCCCACTGGCAGCCCGGAGGAGATGATATCCCATCAAGATACCTGCTATTAAAACTTTGTTTAAGGAAAATAAAAAGATTTACTCATTCGAAACATGGGACACAGTGATAGGTGTGTTCTATACGTGACAATCAAGGGTCTGACAAATCATGGAAGAAGGTCTTGCCTTCACTGTGAGAGGAAGCCTGTCACCGTGGCAAGAGGTGGAGTTCTGGAAGCAGAGTGGGGCTGAATCCCAACTGCCCCGGTCCACAGCTCTGCAGAGTTGGCCAAACCACCTAGTTTTTTTGTTTCTTTGTTTGTTTGTTTTACATTTCCCTATTATTAAATGGGAATGAAAATAATGGACTAAGGAGAATAAGTACCCGACTCTTAGTATATACATCATAACGCAGAATCATTTCTTCTAGTCTTACATGTTCAACATCATGGGTATTGCTTTCTTAGGGAAGTAGCTCTCCTCCTCACAAATTTACCAATTGAAAAAATGAATTTTTGGAGAAGAAAATGCTGAAACTGTAGCAATTTATTCATATCTTTGAGCTAGCTCTTACGACCGGTGTCTTATAATTATTTATCTTTGCAACTTTCTTTTCCACCAGACTGGGAGCTCCTTGAAGACAGTGATGGCTATGTCTTCAATTCTCAGCACACAGCGCTGTCTCTTTCCACCTCAGCTACCTTATTTTGAGATCTGTACAAACTATGGGGTCTGCAGTTCTTCTGGGATTTTTATGTTCCCGGACTGGTTTGAAGAATGACTTTAAGCAACACCGCTAGGAGCACATCCGATCTTCTGAAGACCATCTCATTATCACATAAATTATTAGCACAAAATACTTCACCTTGTTACTCTGCTTTGGTTTTGAATCCAAGCCAATGATATGTGCCAACATTCTCAATAATATCATAATAATGCCAATCCTCCCAGGCCTCTGGATAGAATCAGACCAGGTGGAGAGATCCAGAGTCCAAAGACATCCTGAAGGGGTCATGGCAGAGGGAAAGAAACAAGGCATCAGAACTGGATTCAAATCCTGGCCGGCTATGTAATTGGGACAAGCCAGTGGGGATCACGATAAGCACTCAGTAAAGGTTAATTCCTTTCTCCTGATTCCTGAGAAAAGTAAAGCCATAAAACATGTTGCAAGTAAACAGGGAGAGAAGATCCACCACATTCCCGAGTCCATTTAGAATATGGATTTTTTTAAAGCCTTTCTCTCTAAGGACTGGATGAAGCAGGTTATTTCATTTTAATTATGGCAGCTGCAGCTGCTGCTTGTGGACTCAAAGACCAATTTTCACATTAAAAAGAAAAAAAAAAACCACATACACACCCACCCACAAACTCACCGAGAAACTTCGCTGTATACACAGAACAGCATCTCCTTCAGAGAGCACTCCAGTTAGGTGGAAAAATCTAAAATGCCCTGCTCTAGACGCTCAGAGCCAGGTGGAAATCCCTGTACGTGCTCACCCCCCGTTCCCTTCCCACCTTGCCTCCTCTCTGTCCTGAATGTCAAAGAGCAGCTCGTGAGCCACACAGTATAATGGAATGTTTCACGGTGAGCAGCTGCAGATTTTTAACGCACACAAGGGGAAATAAAGGCAGCAGATGGTTTTATGTAATCTTCCTATGAATTTTTAACTGAGAGTCCTCATTCATGAAGGCCTGAAAAGGTTTTTCTTTTTTTTTTTTTACAGGTCCTCTGTGGGTCAAGCCAGCCAGCTCTGGACATGCCCTGGTGAGGCTGTGTCTGTTTGCCTATGCCAGGGCAGGAAAGCCAGGAGAAGCCTGCTTGCCTTCTTCTGGCTTGGTTTCCACTCAGTGTTTTCTCTTGTGGTTCTTTCTCTGGGAATACACAAGTGGCTCTCAACATTCATAATGGAAAACTCATGGCAAATTCATGAATCCTTCATAGGAATAGGTGTGCTGTGAAAATCTGAACCAAGTGCAGTCTTATGTTTGAAATGACAGAGGATTCGTGCCATGGTGGGGACGTCTGTCAGAGAGAGGGTCAAGGGGAACAGGTGGGGCAGATGTACCAGTGTAAGAGAAAAGATACCAGTTCCCACTCCTAAATGTGAGCATGTGGTATTTGGTTTTCTGTTCCTGTGTTAGTTTCCTGACGATAATGGCTTCCATCCATGTCCCTGTAAAGGTTATGATATTGTTTGTTTTTATGGCTGCATAGTATTCCAGGGTGCGTATGTACCACATTTTCTTTATCCAGTCTATCACTGATGGGCATTTGAGTTGGTTCCATATCTTCACTATTATGAACAGTGCTGCAATAAACCATACGTGTGCATGTATCTTTATAACAGAATGACTTATATTCCTTTGGGTATATTCCCAGTCATGGGATTGTGGGGTCAAATGGTATTTCTAGTTTTAGATCCTTGAGGAATTGCCACACTGTCTTCCACGATGGTTGAACCAAGTTACATTCCCACCAACAATGTAAAAGTGTTCCTATTTCTCCACAGCCTCACCAGCATCTGTTGTTCTTGACTTTCTAATAATTGCCATTCTGACTGGTGTGAGATTGGGGTTTTGATTTGCATTTCTCTAATGATCAGTGATGTTGAGGTTTTTTTTATACATTTGTTGGTGGCATAAATGTCTTCTTTTGAGAAGTGTCTGTTCACATCTTTTGCCCACTTTTTGCTGGGTTGGTTTTTTTCTTATAAATTTAAGTTCCTTCTAGATTCTCGATATTAGGCCTTTGTCAGATGGGTAGATTGGGAGCTGAACAATGAGAACACATGGTCACAGGGAGGAGAACAACACATACTGGGGCCTCTCAGGGAGTGGGAGGAGGGAGAGCATCAGGATAAATAGCTAATGCATGTGGGGATTAATACCTAGGTGACTGGTTGATAGCAGCAGCAAAACACCATGCCACACATGTACCTGTGTAACAATCCTGCACATCCTGCACGTGTATCCCAGAACTTAAATAAAACTAAATATAGAGAAAAAGATACTGGGCTCTCATCTAAGAAAGATCATGTACTTAGAGGATATGCAAGAACTGCCTGTGTGAATGGCCTAATGGGGAGCGCTGGCAGGGGCTAAAAGACAGCCTGATGAAGTTTTTGGTATCTGTGGAGAGTTTTATCCATTTCCTGAAACTTGCTTTTATTTAACCAATGTCCATCTTTAAGCCCTTCAAGCACACTATCAAGAATTCTGGGATTTAAAAGTGCAGGACAAACACAAACTCTAGTTTTCATCCACCGGAGCTGTCTCAGACCTCCAGGCCTCTGCTCAGCTGTGTCCTCAGCCTGCAAAAGCATTCCCTCCTTCCAGTGCCACCAGACCCTCTTTTCTCGATCCTTCAAGAGCCAGTGCAGATGCAAACATTTCCATGATGCCATCTTTGTTGTGCCCAGCAAACCTAACTGTACTCCCTTGCCTAAGAGTCACCAGGCTAGCTGGTCCACCACTAAGTCCCAGGGATGACTTGATCTCTGTCTAGGTCTAGTGCTCTTTGATTTCTTCCTACATATTATACTGACAGTGCTGTTTCTAAAATGCAAAGCTGACCCTCCTGTTCCTGGCTCGAAGCCCTTACTGCTCCCCTATTGTTACTGGAGGAGAAGAAATCCAAACTCTCTCCTAGAGCAAGACGTTCTCTTCACTGTCCAGCCTGGCCACCTTTCCAGCCCAGTCCCTGGCCACTCTCACCCCAGACCCTACATGCTCCAGCTAAACCAGTGTTTTTAACACCCCACTGTCTTCCATGGCTCTTTCCTTGGCCTGAGATGCCTCTGTAGCGCTTGTCCACTAGTTTCCCTGGGCAGCACCCCATCGTATTCTGGTGAAGTATCTCCCTTGGAAACCCCTTTTCCCACTGATCCCACCATGTGGGTTGTGACACTAATAGGTGCTGTGCATCAATTATTTCTGGTTCTCTACTTTCTAGGCACACGGTGAGAATATCCACCCCGAAAGGGCCATGTCACTAACTGTGGTGTGAGTTGTGAGGAAAAGTGTACCGCTTCCAGGTGTTAGATTTAACTGTCCTTGCAAGACCCTCCAGAGCTCTCTTTCAGCACAGTTGGGATGGCTTGTCAGTCTGGGTCCCTGGGGACTACAATGAGCAGAAACCCCTTCCCTCTCACCATCTCTATTGCCCACAGAGGATGTGGAGTGCAAGACGGGATGAACCCCTTGTTGCTATCAATCCTCTATGATTTGGAGGATGATTTGTACCCGGCATGAACTGGCTGATCTGACAGATTCATGGGTCCCATGACAATTGTCATGGTCTTAAATAATCCTGCCTCACTGGCTGTCATTGATTGGTTCAGGGCTGGGCACCTTCACAAAGCTGAGTTAGTCATCGTTCCAGACCCCATTCCTTTTCTTGAGGAGACCAGAACCTGTTCGAAGATGAAACAATTATTCCCTGGGAATTCTGAAACCAATAAGTGAAGAAAGAATGTAGTATCTAGCAGTGCAAATCGTAAGATGCAAAAACTGAGAGCTGTTGGTGGCCATGTGGGTGTTAGGGTTGAATTGTAACCTCTAAAAGGAAAAAAAAAAAATGCTGGAATCCAAACCCTCAGTACTGCAGAATGGGGCCTTATTTGGAGATAAGGGCTTTATAGGGGCAGTCAAGTTAAAATGAGGTCATTAGGGCAGGCCCTAATCTGACCAGTGTCCTTATAAAAAAGGGAAAAGTGGGACACAGAGACAGACATACACACAGGGAAGGTGCCGTGTGAACATGGGAGTCATGCCGTCCCAAGCCAAGGAACCAGCAGAAGCCAGGAGAAAGGCCAGGACAGATTCCTCCCTGTCACCTTCAGAGGCACACGGTCCTGCTGGCACCTTGATCTCAGATTTCAACCTCAAGAACAATGAGATAATCCGTTTCTACCGTGGAAGCCACTGCAGCACTTTGTTACAGCAGCCCAAGGCAATCCACAGAGTGAGGAAAGCAGGTCTGTGGTGACAGAAGAAAGCTCACCCACTTAAAGGGTTGGAAAAAATTTAAACAGTTTTCACAGAATCTAAACAGTTCCAATGACCGTTCTCCTGCATCTCTGCCTTTTCTCTGGCTGGAGGATTCATCTGCTTCTTGGATTCTTGAGATGGTAGTAAGTCCTTCTGGTTTTTTTGAGACTGGGGTCTCCCATGACTCCTAGACTAGAGTGCAGTGGCATGATCTTAGCTCACTGCGGCCTCTGCCTCCTGGGGCTCAAGCAATTGTTCCACCTCAGCCTCTTGAGTAGCTGGTGTGCACCACCATGCTGGTTCCTTTTTGGTTCCTTTGTTTGCAGAGATGAGGTCTCCACTAAAGACCACAGGTGTTCATCACCATGCTGGCTATTTTTTTGTGTTTTTAGTAGAGACAAGGTTTCGCCATGTTGCCCAGGCTGGTCTCGAACTCCTGAGCTGAAGCAATCCATCTGCCTTGGCCTCCCAAAGTTCTAGGATTACAGGCGTGAGTCACCATGCCCAGTCCTTTCTGTTTTGAGTATGATGGTTTGGAGACATGATGGTTCTGTCACTTCAAGCCAAGAATCCTAATGAACACTGTTGTTAATATTTAATAATGATCATGATCATCACCTTAAAGTTAAGAAAAGGAGTAAAAGGAATGGATCGATGTACTGGTGAATTGACCACACTGGTGGCTGATGGACAAACAGGCCCACTGCTTCCAAATGCTGTTCAAATATGTCCCCAGAAGACAGAGGCAGGGTCCCTCCTGTCTGGCTACAACAGCCTTCATACATTCACACTGTTTGATCCTCCTGGTGTTTTCTTTAATCCACTAATAGCCAGAATAAAATCTGAAAAGGATTTTCTTCTGCACAGTTATGCCTGTCTTCCCAATCCAAACACAACTGCATGCCTGGCCCCTTGAAATGCTCCAAAACAAAACATGTAAGCCCAGCTAAACCCCTCATCGTGTTTTATGTTATTTTCTTGGCTGTACAAACGTAGGAACCCTTTGTTTCTTCTGCTCTGTCCTTGGACTTTTCCTTCCCACATTCACCTCTGTCCTGAGCTGCTATACCAGCAGCAAGGGCTCCCAGCTAGCAGAGGTGGGGAGGGGCACTCTGAGGGAAGGCAAGCTGGAACTGATTAACCATCTCAGACTTGAGCTGAAGGTCCCCTGAAGCAATTTACCAGTCTCCTGGAATAACCATTGAACACAGGCCCTCACAGGCAGAATGTGGCTGGATAACAGGGTATGGATTACGGGTTTGGTCTTGCAGAGCAGAAGATCATCGTTCAAGGTACATTTGAGCCTCTGGGACAGACACCATGGTATGAATAAACAGAATCATTACACCTTGAAGATCTATAAAAGGCAAGACCCTAGCTCTTCTCTGAAGGACCAGAGACAGCGATGATTCTCCTGAGCAAGATTCGATGACTAGAGGATTGTAGAGTTCACTGCCCTCTTCCCAAAGTAAAAGAGGCTCTTGATTTTTCCTCATTCGTTCTCTCCAGGAGACCTGATAAAAACATGATGGCTTTATCAAGCTGCCAGCCATCGGATCAGAGAAATTAGAAAAGAGCAGGAATTTTCCCAACTCAGCTCTGGGCAGAAGTAGGTGAGTGGGAGTGGGCAGGCTGAATGGACACTGTGCTAGTCACTCGTCTGTTTGCTCCCAGATCCACTCCCCATGCTGCCCTGCTCTGCTCTGTTTTGCAGGGAGCTATGCTTCTCTGGTTCCCTTGCTGACTGGCTTCTGGGTAGCCTGGGCTGATGAAAGACCCTGGCAGAAGGCTGGAGATGAGAAGACAGCAGTCAGCGTATCTCCACCTCTTGCTTTGTCTTCGACAACGTCCCCGGCAGTGGCCACATAACCCCTGTGGCTTTAGGTCCTGACAGTCACCCTTCTGGGATCTGGAACTATCACCCCCTCTCATGGTCCCTTCAGCCTAGGGGTGATAGTCGTTGCTGATTTCTGGGTTGAAACACGTACTGTTTAGCTTCTTAGCTGTTTTGTCAACTGTTTGACCAATTCTTTACATTAAATTCTCTCTATGGAAAGGTCAAGAGTGGTTTCTGTTTTCCCGCCTGGACTGTGACTGATAAAGGCGCTGAAAAAGACTCTGCAGGCAGAAGCGTCACTCTGTGGCCCCCAGGACAGTGAATGTGCAAAGGCTCTCAGTGCTTGGGCTAAGATAAAGAGTCCCTTACAGCACTGACTGCTGCAGTCAAGCCCAAGAGGGAAGAGTGATAGGTGGAGCCCCTGTGGGGCTGGGGAGGCAATCCTGGAAGGAGAATTGGGAGATACAAAAGCAGGTTTTTGCTTTTCCCCCCGCCGTAAGTCCAGTTAGCTTGCATAGGACTTTTTCTTATTGCCATTTGATAAACCAATGTGGGAGAGGCCATCAGTAAGTCAGTGAACACCGAGGAGTGTGGCTGTGACACTTCAGAAAGCTTTGTCAGGTTAGGGTGTCTTGAGGCACTGCAGGAAAGCTGGAGTCTAGTGAAACTGAGGCAGACCAAGAAAGACACCTGTCAGTAGATTGGTGACACACTGACATCTTTATGGGATGTGACTTGGGTCTTGTCTGTGTAGATACCTACAACTGTAGAGGGTAGCACTGGTCCTTCTAAACCCAGTGGGTGGGGAAAATCATTCTTTACTGAGAGAAGAGGGAGTGAGGAATACAATGAGAAGACATTTTAGTGACTGCTGAGAGACAGGGCATCCTTTGTCAGTGAGAAAGAATTTGGATGTGAAAAAAAGTATCTATAAACAGACCGACACAGGCTAGGACTGAGAAAGAGACAAGGGCAAAATAAAGCCCACTAGAAATGAAGGGACAAAGACTTGTAAGCTCTCCACGGAGCAGGCCCCTCAGGTGGTGAGCCAGCTTCCTAGCAGAGGGCAGCTTCCCACTGTCAGAACAGGGGGCTCTGGAATCCCAGAGCCAGGATGCATTTGCTTTTGGCTTTTGCTCAGGCCCTTGTCACAGGTGGGCTTTTATTGACTGACCCAAGTGTCCCAGAGCAATGTCTCGACAGGGAACTGAAAGGACCGCCAGGTGCAGAACAGCAGGGCTGTTAACGAGCTGCCGCATGCCTCACCCCTCAGGAAACCTCTCTTGGTTCCAGAGAGGACACCGATGCTGAGACTCCAGTGCAGACTTGGTCGCCACCTTGCCATCCGCACCCACCTCCACAGACCTCACGTGCCCACCCATGCAGATGCACGTGCTTACTTCTGCCTTGGTGAGGCTGAAAACATTTGTCAGGGGAGAAGCCAAGTTGGGAAACAAAGATTCCTTTCCAGAGATGAAAAAAACAAGAAAATTTGGAGGTTATATATATTCCCCCACTTCATTTTTTTCTAATTTAAAAATACGTCTCGTGTTTAATAAACATTTTTAAACCAGTTATAGCTTATAGAAAAATTGTGATGATAGCACAGAGCGTTCTGCTATACTAAAAATCGAGTTTTCCCCATATTAACACCTTACATTAGTAGGTTCATTTGTTGTAATGAATGAACCAATATTGATAGATTATTATTAACTGAAGTCCATAATTTATTCAGACTTTTGTGTTTACCTACTTTTTCTCTCTAGAATCCATGCAGGATACACTACATTTACTCATCATGTGTCCTTAGGCTCCCCTGAGCTATGACAATTTTTTAGATGTTCCCTGTTTTTGATGCCCTTGACAGTTTGGGTGAGTACTGGAAAGGTTTTTGTAGGATGCCCGACTGTTGGAATTTGTCTAATGTTCTTCTCATGAAAAGACTGGGGGTGTGAACTATTGGGATAAACCCTCCCTTACATTTTTAACCATTTTTTGGTTGCAAAAGTCATGCCTGTACTCCTACTGGGGCTGTGGCCGAAAGCTCAGGGAGCAGCCGTGGTGGACATGCTCTGCTGTCTGGCAGCATCTATGCGGTCTCTGCCAGCCTCCACCCTCAGAAGACGGTGAAGCCCTCACAGTCTGGCCACAACCGACTTCTCCAGGATCAAGTCCTGAATTCTCTTTCTCTTTTATCTTTCATGCCAGATTTGCTTGCAATTTTCCAAACATGCCCATACCCTTTTGCAGCTTCACGTCTATGCTTTTGCTGTTTCTTCTGCCAAAAATGCCATTCCTCCCCTTGGCTAACTGAAAACTCCACTCATAAGTCAGAGCCTAGCACAAAAAGCCTTCTCTTGGGAGATTTCTCTGATCCACCACTCCAAACACAATCAAACCCTGTCTTCTCTGTGCCACATTGCACATTCCCGTCCATTCCTGACCACCCTGCTTACCACCCTCGTACCCTTCAGCATTAGACATTATACGTTCAATAACTTGTTTACTGTTTGTCTCCTCCGCCAGAATACAAGCCTCATGATATTGGTCTGTTATGTTTATTGCTACATTGAGAGAACAGTGCTTGGCACACAGCAGGCACTCCATTGTTAATATTTGCTGAGTGAATGAATGATACTGCTGAAGCATTTCCTACATTTTTTTTTTTAAGAGACAAAGTCTTGCTCTGTCATCCAAGCTGGAGTGTAGTGGTGTGATCACAGCTCACTACAGCCTGCTCTTAGGCTCCAGTGATCCTCCTGCCATAGCCTCCCAAGTAGGTGCAGCTACAGGTGCATACCACCATGCCTGGTTATTTTTATTATTATTTTTTTGTAGAGATGGGGTCTTGCTATGTTTCCCAGGCTGTTTCTACAACCTTTACAGTTACTTGGGCATGCTTCTGTTTCTTCAGGTGGACTATGAACTTCTTGAGGAAGGACCCGATACAGATCCTGTTTAATGAGGCAAGGTTTGACAGAGAAGCTGGTATTTTAGTGACACCGTGAAGACCACTTCAGGACATGCTGGACATCCTTAGCCACTGTTCCTTCTTTCAGGACATCACCCTACTCTCTCTGGAGGAGTATCTCCATGTGGCTGAAAGAGACCTACCGTGTATTAAGCAAGGTCTTCTCCAGAAGTTTAGAATCTAAGAGCTTCGAAGCAGTGGCAAGGCCCTTGTCTTTCTAGACTAGACTTCTGACCTTGAACACTGCCCCTGCTCTATTGCTGAGTGGCCAGGACCATCTCCAAGAACTGTCCCCATTAACTCATTTGATAAGGCAGAAACAGTAGCAGCTCTGAAACCCAAGGAGTGGGCTCCAGCCTCCGCCTGTGACTAGCTTGGGAGGCATGGATAACCTCTCTGCGCCTTAGTTCCTTCACCAGAGAATGGAAATAACATTAATATTTACAACGCTACTGGAGGCTGATTGTGGGGACCTATTGAAAAACAAGTAGCAAAGCACTTTATAAAAAAAGTGTGATCTAAGGCATTTTTACTGTCACCAGCAGCAAGTACCCGAGGCCTCCTGTTTTCTGATTCCCATGACATTTGGCCAATGACAATGGAGACAGGCAGCGGGCGGGAGATGAGCGCTACCAGGTAGAGCTGTTTACTGGGCCTTTGGACTAAGGTCAAAATCAATTATGTATGGTAATAAACACATACAAGCCAACCCCATGTTTATGGTACAACAGATTTGTCTTCTGGCTGCCTCGCAAGAGCCTTCAGGCTGAGGGCTGCACAGCACGTCCACCTTGGATGCTTCTTTCAGCCCACCTGACTAACTGGGGTTGGGGAAAAGCTATGTGTTGCTTGCGGAAATCCACTTCCAACTTCGGCTGGGGATTCTGCATGCTGACTATATAACAAAAATGGAAATTAATTTTATTTTATAATTCTGTATAATATAAAGGAAATAAAGTAAAAGGAACATCGAACTGGAAAAATACTTGTAGCATGGAAGATAGAAGAGGGTTAATATTCAATAAAGATCTGGTGTAAACTGATGAGGGAAAAAATTTAAGATCACAGCAAATAAATTGCAAACAGACATAACTGGGTTGTACAAGAAGTATGTTAAGAGAATGCATACATGGAAAAAATGTTCAGTTTCTCTAGTAGTCAAAGAAATACAAATTAGAGCAAAAATAAAATGCCATTATACCTAAATTGTCATTTTTTGAAAAATTTAATTGGCTGAGATAATTGGGAAAGGTCACTGTGCACTGAAGACAGTCAATGAAGAGTACTTATTTACCACCTATCATATACCAGCCATGACTTCAGGCATTCTGGATAAAATAATCAGACATGATCCTCAGCCGAAGGGGGCTTACATCCAGGGCATCTACTTTCTGGCTGTGTGACCTCGGCCAAGTTATTCAACAACTCTCAGCTTCCCATGTCCTTATCTGTCAAATACGGATCATGATACCTACCCTTGGAGCAGTTGTGACAATTTGTGATACTTATAAATCTTCCTCACCTGCTAACTCATTTGATTCACCCAGCTTGGAAGCCTAAGTTAGGCAGGGAGCATTAGCCCTGAGTGCAATTGAATGTGAAAATGAATACTCCAAGAGAGGGCTGGGCGTGGTGGCTCACGCCTATAATCCCAGCACTTGGAGAGGCTGAGGCAGGCATATCACTTGAGGTCAGGAGTTCGAGACCAGCCTGGCCAACATGGTGAAACCCCATCTCTACTAAAAATATAAAAATTAGCCAGTGGCACATGCTTTTAATCCCAGCTACTTGGGAAGCTGAGGTAGGAGAACTGCTTGAACCCAGGAGGTGGAGATTGCAGTGAGCCAAGATCATGCCACTGCCCTCCAGTTTGAGCAACAGGGTGAGACTCTGTCTGGAAAAAAAAAAAAGCAAACAAAACAAACAAAACCCCAATACTCCAAGAGGGGAAGTTACTGGTCCAAGGTCATAGAGCCAAGGGCTCCCGCCTGGTTTTTCAGGGCTCTGGGTCATGCTTTCTGTGGAGTCAGTAATGTGTAAGGGGCCCTGAAGTGAAGCAGGTGAGGACTGTTTCAGGTAGTACAGAGGCTAGCAGGAGGCATGAAGAAAGGGCAGGGTGAGGCCAAGAGAGCACGCTGGGGCAGACCCTTTAGGTGCAGAAACCCTGCATGGCAGCCCCAGCCTGTGCCCTCCTTTTCCATACTTCTAAACCCAACATGCACTGACCCCGTCTGCAGTCAGCAGTGACCACGAGTGAGTTTTCCCTTTTTTTGACAGATGATTAGAAAAGCAGGAGGTGGCAGCTGGCCCATTTATTATCTGCTCCTACCAGGCACTCCAGGATGAGGGGCAGATGTGGTGAGGCAGGAGCTGCAGAGCATATCCCAAAACAACTCGTCATCTACACACTCAACAGGCACCACTGAATTGTGCTAATATTCAAGACACGTCATGTCCGGAACAGAGGGAGAATATAAAGGAATTTCTCCAAAGGTGATCTGGAGCTCTTGTGGGTGAGAAATGTCTAGGAGAATAAAATTGCTGTTCGAAGAGATCCCTCAGCCAGCCAGAAAAGGAGCTGAATCAGTGACCTGGTTGGAGGCTGGAACCTGGGCAAAAGTTCACCAGGACACCCAACTGAGTTCAGGAGAGTAGAATGGTTTAGAGCTCTCTGCCCATAGCACTCCCTTAAGTTAAAAGTGTCTGGGGCATACCATTGTCAACAGGTGAAACTCCAGACTCACAGCGCAAGGCACCTCATGGTTTGGTCTCTGCCTTCCCAGCAACCACCTTTCCGTGTAGCCTTATTGGGCATTTTTAGCTCCCCACATGGACAATGCAGGGTCAAGCCTCTGTATATGCACAGTTGTCCTGATCCACGCCGGCCCCTCTAGAAGCCTCCGCTGAGTCAGACACCATGCCTTCCCTTCCCATACAATGTTATTTACTTACTTATCTCTTTCCACCACTATAGAGTGGTCCATTCCTTATCCAATTCTCCATCTTGAGACTAGCATGAACTCTGACACACAGCAAATACGCATATATTCAGTAAAACGTTTATTGGACGGATGGAAGTTTGGGTGGCTGGTTGGATAATTAAAAAGAATGTTTGACAATGCTCATCCATAACTATACAGAAGATGGGGGGAGAAAGGGAGCTATGAAGACCAGTGAGGAGGCTGTCTGAAAGGTCTAGACTGTGGAAAAGGCAGGGGGATGGAAAGGAGGAGGGGACTTGAGTGATGATGGTAGATGAAATTAGTAGAACCTGGTAAGTGATGGCACAGAAAGGGTGAGAGAGCTGTGCCTGAGGATGACCCCTGGTTTCCAGATGGAGCAGAATGTGAGGCACTTAAGGCAAGACAGGGAGGCAGGGACCCAGGTGTTAGCACTTCATATTGGCAGGGGCATGGTGGGCGGGGCAAGACACATGGGGGTGGGTTGTGAATGGGGAGAGGAGATCACCTGTTGGGGTTTTATCAGCAACAAAGCAGCCCTGTGGGCCAATAGAGCCCCGGTACATATTCCTACCCCACCTCCAGGTGACCTTTTATGAACTTTCAGTGGGCAAACCTTGGTTAAGATGGATCAGAAATAGGGTTTACATGATTCCAAAAAATAGAAGGCTCTTCTGACTCAGCCAGGGCCTGGATCTTTCCAATGAGCGAAAAGGAAGAGGCCCTTTCAATAGTCTGTACTAATGGGTGACATCCCGGAACTCACCTCCCACATGGCTGTGTGAGGGGAAGCATGCATTGTCTCTGCAATGTGATGGATCCCAAGGGAGTTTTTCAATGGCGTGCAAAGAGCACAGAGTTTGGAGTCGGGCAGACCTGGGTTCAAACACAGTGTTTGCTCCTCAACAGCCAAGTAGCCTTGGACAAGTCCCTTCACTTTTTTGAGAGTTGTTTCCATATCTATAAATTAGGGCAATAAAATCCATTTTCTACTGTAAACGTTAATTGCAATAAGCTTGCATATGCCTGGCACTTTCTTCCCTTTGACCTTCTTTTCCTTTGAAGGCTTCATTCATCATTTGAACAATGGGGAGAAATTGTTCTAAAGCCTGTCAAGTACTTATTGAGTATTTGATATGTGCTGGGCACCCTGAAAGCAAGAGAACAAGCTAAGGGAAGGTTTGGCCCTCTATGGACTTGAAAAGATGAATGATATTGGCATGCATTCCTGTACAGGCATGTGCATCTTGTATCAGTTCTTTCTGGCTAAGAGGCTTCAGGCAACTCACTGCATGGGGCTGTTCTCAATTTCTCCATTAGCTCACACAAGGCCTGTTAACCTCTGTTCCAAGGGCTGCCCTCAGGCTGGGATGAGATCACTTATGGAAAAGCATGGTAGGTGGGTGGGTGAGAGTGCATGGAAATGTTCAGGGAAGGTCCCGTGTGCTCGATTCTTCCACCCCTGCAGGGTGGCTTTTCTGGGAGTTCTCAGAGGCTCCTTTCTGCTTTCTCATTTAAACACTTAATGGGTTTCACCCTTTTAAGTGACACCTGCTGGAACTGTAATTGCGCACATAATTGCTACGTGGGAATGGAGGTGGGTTTATTTCCCAACGCTGGTGCTTTCCTTAGGAAAAGAAACAGTGCATCCATGAATACTTTTCCTGTGTCCTTACAGTGGGCCTACAGCGGGCCGTTTCCCTGGATGCAGGGCAGCTGGCCTGGGTCTGGCAACGGAAGAAGAAAACACCTACTGAGGCATTCAGCTTTCCAGGAACCAAATATCTGGCATTGGGCTCAGTGAAACCACAGGGCCCTGTTAAAATATCAAAAGGGGAACACTAAAAAAAAAAATCCTATCGGAAGTCTCCCTGACAAGCATTCAAATTAAATTCTGAGAGATAGGGTGGCCCCCCTGTAGAGTCCAAAGTGAGAGATGCGGGGTTGAGATCTGGGGTAGATGAAGTTCCTGCTGCTCTCTCCGCTTCTCAGGCAGCCTGACACAGGGGAGGTGCTCAAGATAGGGAAGCTGGGACCTTCGCAGTAACGCAAATGATCAGAGTTAGCATTGTTCACAGGAATCCTCTTAATGATTGATCAAATGGAACAGAAAAGTCTGGGAAGGCAGAGAAACGGGGACCAAAAGCTGGACCAGAGGACAAGAAAACAGGCAGTAGTGCCAGCCTCCATATACCTATGAATACATCATATATGACTATGAATAGTTACACAAGTGCTGAAATGCAGTTCGAGCTTGTCAGGTTCAAAAACAGATCACTGGTCTGTGGCTCTACAGAAATGGCTCTTTTCCTTATAACCAACACTCCCTCCTTCAGACTCACTTCCACTCCGTTGTTTTTTTAGCTTTCCTAGATTTATCTGAACTCTGGTAAGAATGAGGACATTTTTTTTTTCAGCTGAACCTGTTTGCCTGTTTATATAGATTCCTTTGTGCCCTGATGCCTGAGGTTCAAGCTCTTCCTTCTTTGCATTCATGCAATGCATAGGAGAAAGCTGCTGCCGCCCTATAAGCAATGGTCTCATCTTCCCCAAGTGTCTGCAATTCTGTTTTCAGGAGACTTGATTCCTGTAGGAAGGATACTCTGGATTCACGTCCCTTACTCACATGGTACTCATCTGGGGAGTGAGAGTCAGGCCTCTGATGCTACCACAAAAATCTCCATTACCTGATACCATATGGAACAAATATCATTTTTTATAATCAGTTATAACACAGAGTACACGAGTCCCCAGATTTCCATGTCTCAGTCCTGTAGCACAAATAGTAAAGGGAAAATGCACCTCGTTACTTCTGGAAATCCTTCAGAAGCCTGTTAGAGACACCCTGCCCTCTAGTCCAAGTCTCCTGAATGCAATCTAAACTTCCCTTGATGGCTAAGGATCATGCACAGCTATTCTTTTTACTCTGTTCTATTACGCTGATGCCCTTTGTGACTACTCCCTTCTGTAGGGTTGTTTGCTCCTAAATGAAATGGCCCCGACATGATTTCATGCTTTTGAAGTTTCTGCATTTTCTCTTGCTCGCGCTGTGCTCTTCTCCCTGACCGTCAGCACTCCGGTGTCACTTGGTGCTCCCTTCGCTGTGCTTGCATCGGACAGTGAGCGAGCCCTCGGAACACAACTCTGCAGCAGGACTTGGCTCACTGGACTCTCATTATCTGGCCACATCTGTGGCAGATTCCAAACACCGGCTTTCTCAACACCCACTTCAACCTCTTTCCAGTGTGCCATCTTTTCCACAAGGCTAGACAGCTGGAAACAATACACTGACTCCCTTGCGGCGAGACCCACCTTCCACGGAGCAAACGCACCCACAGGATTGTAGAGGGCGGATGTTGTTACAGGAGGTGGTGACGATGCTCGGTGCACAGTGGTGGAGGTGTTTGTTTATCTGGACAGCTGTGGCGTAGGCTCTGCTGCCTAGTTCTTGGAATGTTGAGTCCCAAGGAGTGAGACAAAGGGGATTCCATTAAAAGAGCCCTATGCTATGCAGGGTACTTCTCTGGTTCTGTGGCAGCCAAGCTTCAGTCCCTGGCATTCCGGAAAGGTTTGCAGCCCACCTAATATCCTGTATTAAATCCTTTTCTGTTTAAACTAGCCAGAATAGACTCTGTTGTCTGAAACTAAGAACCTTGACTGAGCCAACATCTGTCTGTCCCAACACTGTGAGCTCCTTAAAGAGAAGAAATTTTTTATGTGTCTTTATCTCTCCGATCCCCCAAACATACTTTGTGCCTTGAAGACCTGTACTGGCTGGATGACTGAACTAAGACAGGGTGGAGAGACAAGCTCCCCCGGAGGCCCCACCCACCACAGACTGCCGTGATGTGCTGCTGCGGTTCTGCTAATGCCTGGGAAATCAGACCACCTGGCTTATTGAATTCTGGTATAAAGTAAGCATAGGGCCTGGCGCGGTGGCTCAAGCCTGTAATCCCAGCGCTTTCAGAGGTTGAGGCAGGCGGATCACCTGAGGTCAGGAGTTCGAGACATGGCGAAACCCCGTCTCTACTAAAAATACAAATATTAGGTGGGCATGGTGGCGCGTGCCTGTAGTCCCAGCTGCTAGGGAGGCTGAGACAGTAAAATCACTTGAACCCAGGAGGCGGAAGTTGCAGTGAGCCGAGATCACGCCATTGCACTCCAGCCTGGGTGACAGAGCAAGACTCTCTCAAAAATTAAAAAAAAAAAAAAAAAAAAAATAAAGTAAGCATAAACAAATCAGTTGTAAGTGTGGGTTGAGAGGATTTCGTATCAGAAAAATCTGAAGACTGCAGTGCATGGCCAAATTGAAATGTGTTTTGTCGGCTCAGAGGCTTTTTTGCGTTTCCTGCTTGGCTGGCTCTCTGCTGCAATCCAAATAGCTGAGGGACTTCCAGATAATCAAAGTTCTCTAACCATACACACTGTTAGTAACTCCTTTCAGCCCCCTTCCTGTCCAGATGTACAAAGAGAATAGCAAAGGGAAAAAAGCCCAACACTTCCTCACTACAGCCACCAAACCGCTAAATCTCAGCAGTTCTGAGTCATCAAACCTTGCATTTCTCATTAACTGCCCCTCATATGCAGCATTTTCAATTAAGCTGGGAGCACTGCTGTACTAATTATGTTATGACATTAGTCCCCGCAGATTAATATGCACTCACAGTTTGGGAGTGCTGTCTGAATTATATTTCTCTATTTACCTGTAAGGAAGCCCTTCATTGACTTGTCTAGCTGTCCTGGACTTGGGGACCCAGGGGGAAGGGACCTGTGAGGGTTAATTTCATGTGTCCACTTGATGGGGCTAAAAAATGCCCAGATATCTGGTAAAACATTATTTCTGATTGTGTCTGTGAGGGTGTTTCTGGAAGAGATTGGCATTTGAATGTGTAGATGGAGAAAAGACCGCCCTCACCAATGTGTGTGGGCAGCACTCCGATCCCTTGAGGACCTGAATAGAACAAAAAGGCAGAGGGGGAGTGAATTTGCTCTGTGCTTGAGCTGGGAGATGCATCTCCTCCTGCCCTTGGACATGAGAACTCCTGGTCCTCGGGCTTGCAGACTCAAACTGGGACTTATTCCACTGGCTCCCCTGGTCCTTGGGCCTTAGGGTTTGGACAAGTGCTACTGGCTTTCCTGGACCTCCTGGAAGGTGGCAGATCATGGGTCCTCCAAGCCCCCATAATTGCCAAATCTTCATAATCAATCTCTCTCCCTCTGTCTCTGTTTGTCTGTCTCTCTACACACAGACACACACACACACATGTATCTGTTATCTATCTCTCCTATTGGTTCTGTTTTTCTGGAGAACTCAGACTAATATAGGACTCAAGAATTAGATGGAGGCCGAGCACAGTGGCTCACACCTATAATCCAAAACTTTGTGAGGCTGAGGTGGGCAGATCACCATAGGTCAGGAGTTCGAGACCAGCCTGGCTATTGTGGTGAAACCCCGTTTTCCCCCAAAATACAAGAATTAGGTGTTGTGGCACATGACTGTAATTCCAGCTATTCAGAAGGCTGAGGCATGAGAATTGCTTGAACCTGGGAGACAGAGATTGCAGTGAGCCAAGACTGTGCCACTATATTCCAGTCTGGGTGACAGAGCAAGACTGTCTCAAAAAAACAAACAAACCAAAAGAATTAGGTGCTTTCAGTTAAGCTCTGTCTGCAGAGATAGCTCTGGTTGCAGAAGGACCTGGTCCCATCAAGCCACAGGTGAAACGTCACAGGGCCCTCTAGGTTGGGCCACATTTTATGTTTCCTCTGCGTCTTCACATAGCCTTGTGCTCATAGAATATGCTCAGTTAACACTTTCTCATCAAAGCAGTCTTGAAAAGTCCTACTAAAGAAACACGACAGGAAGCAATATGCTTTTTATCAAAAATATGTCTCTCATCCATGAAAAATACAACCAGAAGGAAAAGGAAGTCATATTTGCTGCTGCGTATTCTGAGTCAGACACTTCCAAAATACCTTGGCTCATTTAATCCTCCTAAGTATCTTGTGAGGCAGGTGTTACCCTCATTTTACAGATCAGATGAACGGAGGTTCAGGAAGCTAACTGCAGAGTGTGGGACCAACTTAGGAGATGGCAGAGACCCGGATGCATTAACTCGAGGGTCCATGCTCTGTCCAGTGCACCATCATTCATTCATTAACTCTGGGATGATGCTGCATTGATAGGGATGGTGCCTCACAGAGAAATGTAAGACATGTATCCCTGGGTTCAAGAAGGACAAAAGAAACTAACAGTTATTTGCTACTAATAATCACTAATCGCTGACATTCATTCAGCAGCTACGACTCCTGGGGTACTCTGCTGAGTGTTCCACATTTCCACATTCTCATCCTAGCCCTGTGGGCTAAGCATCATTACCCCATCCCAGGAATGAGAAAAGCGAGGCTCGGGTGCTCAGGTATGAAGATGGGAAGGACCACACCCAGAGCTAAGGGACCACATGACTCTGGGTAAGTCACTTCAGAACTCTCTAGCCTGCTTCCTCCTTTGAGAGGTAAGAACAACTGCTTGTTGCAGTGATCAAATGAACAGACATATGTGACATTATACTGCCAATTATCAAAGCCTTTCCCAATGCAAGGCACTCGTCACAGAAAACTATGGAGGTAAAGTGCTTAAGAGGCAGGCTGCCTGAGTTCTGATCCTGGCTTTGCTATTTAATAGCTAGCTGTGTGACCCTGGATGAGGCATTCTCTGTGACTGCTTTTAGCTTGGTTTCTTCATCCCGCAGGAGAATGATAACTGCACCTAGCTCATAGGGTCATTATGAGGACTGAATGACTATTGTGCATAAAGTTTAGTGCTCCTATGCCTAGTCAAGAAGCAACAATGGGACTTGTGGATCCTTGGCACTTTCATGACACAGATTCTACCCTAACACTGGTTGGGCAACTTACAAGTCCATCTTTTGATTTTTAACGGGTGTGGGCAAGAATGTGGAAGGACTACTGGTAACCACAGCCAATAAATCAAATCCATCAAAGGCCACCTCCTCCAGAAAGCCCACCAGGATTACGCTGTCTCATTGTGACTACTTCCTTGGCTGAATTTCTATGGAATTTGAAATTCAGAGAGATTAAGTCACTCACGCAAGGTGATACAACTAGTAAATGGTAAACTGGTTTACTAGTAAATGGTAAATCAGGATTTCACTTCCAGCCACCTGACCCCAAGCTTGTCTGCTATGCAAGCATGGGAATCTTATGTTTCTTGCTACTTGGGAAGTTTCAGCATTAAATCATCAAAACCTGGGGTCTTTTAAAAATAAACAGTATCATTAAAACCTTTCTCAATGTGTCCTTTGCACAGAATCCTTTTTCGTTCAAGTTTTTCTACTTTTTAGGGAATCAGTTGGAGTAATTTACATTTTCCTGGAAAATCACCTATCTTGTGGAGATTTTCAAATGTGTTAGAGTAACATAGCACCTTGTATTGGTGCAACTTTAAATCACATTAGTTGCTTTATTTCTTTTTTCATATATTATTTCTCTTCATTTTAATATTAGAAGTCCTCCAACGCTGTATTTATTTTGCAGCACACACAGCAATAAGAAGCACACACACAAAGTGATTTTAAAATGCTAGCCGCAGTGATGCTGGCTGGCTTGAAAAGAAGGCAGCATGTATCTTTGATAAAGCACTTTTTTTTTTCATGGAAAAATACCACGATGAGTTTGTTTGGATATGAAAGGAAAGGCCTCCTGGGTTTAGACAAAGAAGAGTTATATTGCTCTATCTAAGAAAGCAATGAATTAATCTGACAGTCGACTGCTGGAAGAGGGGTTTTGTGTGTGGGAGTGGGAAACTAAAAGGAGGAAGACGGGAAAGGAGGGCCTGGCAGCAAGGTGGCAAGCAGGGACGGCTGGCAGTGAGACGTGGAGAGAGTGGGAGGGCCTCAGCATCCCGCAGCCTGTGTGTTGGGGCCTGCACGGCTGGCTTTTAACATTAAGAGAATCGGTCACTCTAAAGTTGGAGGGGACTCCAATGAGACCACCAGGCTCACTCCTGAAATCATAGGAGTTGCACATGCCAGGAGAAGAGGAATGTTTAATTAAGTTTGTCACACTCTAAAGTGAGCCTTGATAATACTGAAATCACAGAGTCATCATGAGAATTACGCAAGGTAATGCACTTTAGAGACTTAGCATGGTGCCCTCTCCTTGTAGCCTGTCACTACACACTGCATGCATTTGTGCAGAGGGACAGAATCACTGACGACATGTGCATATGTGAGTAAGCATGTGTGTGTGAGCATGTGCGTGGTGGGGCGGAGGTTGGTAGGGTAAGGAAGGAGTGCTCAACCACCAGCTTTAAGAATCCCCACAGGCCCAGATAGTCTAAAATCAACCCCCACTCATCCCTGAGCTGGCAAAAAACCAGCCAGGGGGTGGCAGGACCCTGGGGTCTCATGGAAGGTGGCAGAAGTCACTCCAGCTAGCTCCTCTGTGACCCGGGATTGTGCAGAGTCTCTCTGGCAGCCCAGCTATAAGGCAACCAGCCCGAATTTCATTTCTGATCCTTGCATCTGGGCCCCATCTCAATTAAGATCAGTTAGAAGTCAATTTCACAGTGGCTGGTTTTTTAAGATCCCTGAAAAATGATAAGCTGGAAACAGGCAATTGCTTCTTTTAGGAGCAGAGGCCTTCCTCGACAGGGGCTCAGATGCTTTATTTATTTATTTTGATTTGATTTTTATTTGGTAAATAATGTTTATTTAATGTTTTCTCTGATTTCAAAAGCAATTCATGTTCAGGAGGGAAAAACAGCTGTCATATCCCTCACCAGGCCTCAGATTAATGGTGGTGCTTTTTTCCTTCATTGCCTGTGGGGCTTAAATAAATACCCAATGCTAATGACCAAGAGTTTCCAAATATGGAAAAAAAAATAATAAATTAAAAAAAAAAAACCGAAAAGTGGAATGAAAAGAAGAAAAATCATCCCTAATCCCACCAGTCAGAGACAACTACTGTTAACAGTTTGTGTGTGTGTGTGTGTGTGTGTTTTTCCTTCCTGTTATTTTTCTGTAATTGTTTTACATGGCTGAGATCAGACTGTGCGTGATTTTACATCTTGCAAAAGGCACCATAAGCATACCATAAGCATTTCCCTATGTCATTAAAAGCTCTGTAAACATCATTTTTAACGGCTACAAAATATTCCATTCTATGAACGAACCATAATTTACCCAACCAATTCTCTAAAGTGGAACATTCATTGGTTTCCAGTATTTCACTCACATAAATAAACACCCGTGTGGATTCATTTTTGTCTGCATTTCATATTATTTTCTTAGGACAGATTCCCAGAAGCAGAGTTACTGGGTCGAGGCCTGCATGCTTTTCTGAGGCTCTTGAGTCTTACGGCCAAACTGTAGTTCCCAAATCTGCCCCTTCTACAGTGTGTGAGGGGCCCCTGCATACAGGCCTTGACCTGATGCATTTTTAAACTCTGTCCCCTGGGAAGGGAATTCACCACTTGTCCGGTGCCTGAGGGCTAGGAGGGGTTCCATTCCTCTAGCTCCCCTTGCTAGCTCCAGGAAGGACCAGTGGATTTCCATCCCTTCTTCCCCTCCCTTCCCCTCCTCTCGTGTTCCCCTTTTGTTCCTGGGTTCAGTGCCTTTCATCTGGGGGCACCGAGGGGGCCCTGTGCGCTCCAGTTTCCATCACAGATTCATGACATAATAGGAGGCAGGGAAGGAGGGAAGACGTGTCTGCATTTCAGGGATCATCTTTAGCCATTTTCAGTCATTTATCAGACTCCAGGTGCTCTGTTTTCTCCTTTTGTGAGGCGCCACCGCGTGCATGGGCTGTCTTATCGCGCTCGCACTGGCACCCATCCTGGCACAGTGGGCTTTGCGGTCCATTTTGAATGGTACTGGAGCAACTGTCTTTTTGAATTTGTTCTATAAAGTCACTGGATGTGCCCCAATCAGAGGGCAATGCTGAATTAAAACCAAAAAAAAAAAAAAAGAAACACTTCAAAGGGGAAACCCTGTGAGTCTTTCTGAGAGTAAAACGAAGAATGACCACAAAACGCTGCAGGAGATATTGAATCATGAGAATAAAACAGAAACACAAGAGAAGGGAGGGCTGCAAGAACAGAGCTGCTGTCTCCCGGGTGGGCCAGTGTCAGAGGGGGCAGGAGGTCGCCCGCGCACCAGGGGAAGGCAGGACTGAGAGCCTCCTGTGGAGCCAGGACTGTGGGAGGCATTCTCCTTAAGCAGGAAAGCAAAGACTTCCAATGCACGAATGCGGGGCGCTAACCAAGACACTGAGGCTCGGAGAAGTCATGTGCCAGCCAAGAGCAGGCGGCAGCTGAGAGGCAGAGCAAGGACTCAACTCAGGACCAGCGGGGGCCCCTGTCCCGCGGTGGCCTGCTGCAGTGTTCCTCAAACTTCATGTGGATGAGATTCAGCTGGGGTTCTTGTTAAAATGCAGACTGTAATCCAGCAGGCCTGGGGTGGAGCCTGAGAGTCTGTATTTCCAACAGGCTCCCAGGATGCCGATACTGCCGGTCCCAGCACCGCCCGTTGAGCAAGCCCTTCGGCCAGTGGTCCTCAAACCTTAGCAAGCATTGGAATTGCTCTGGAGAGCCCCTTAGAAGACAAATTGCTGGGTTCCACCCCCAGAGTTTGTGACTCAGAAGGTGTTGGATGGGGCTGAGAACCTGCATTTTATAAAAGTTCCAGGTGAGGCTAATGCTCCTGGCTTGAGAAACACTCTCCAAGAATCACTGCCTTACTAGACTGCAGCTCTGCCAGGGTGGGCGGGGGGCAGTTCTCCGCCTGGTCCAATGCTGCTGCTTCGGCCTGTCTGTGTTCTGAAGAAGTCAGGGCCTTGTTCTGAGAGGGTCTGGAAGTGGGATGGTTCTTGTCCTGAGACCCTCATCTTTTGGATGTGGCATTAGGAGGGATAGAGCCGTGTGTGTGTGTGTGTGTGTGTGTGTGTGTGTGTGTGTGTGTGTGTG
>PVKV010026781.1:0-27404 GCA_004027835.1 Alouatta palliata
GCTGGTAGGGTTTCTGCTGAGAGATCTGCTGTGAGTCTGATGGGCTTCCCTTTGTGGGTCACCTGACCTTTCTCTCTGGCTGCCCTTAGCATTTTCTCCTTCATTTCAACCCTGGTGAATCTGATGATTATGTGCCTTGGGGTTGCTCTTCTTGAGGAATATCTTTGTGATGTTCTCTGTATTTCCTGAACTTGAATATTGGCCTGCCTTCCTAGGTTGGGGAAGTTCTCCTGGATAATATCCTGAAGAGTATTTTCCAGCTTGGATTCATTCTCTCCGTCACATTCAGGTACACCTATCAAACGTAGATTAGGTGTTTTCACATAGTCCCATATTTCTTGGAGACTTTGTTCATTCCTTTTTACCCTTTTTTCTCTACATTTGCCTTCTCTTTTTATTTCATTGAGTTGATCTTCGACCTCTGATATCCTTTCTTCTGCTTGGTCGATTCGGCTGTTGAAACTGGTGTGTGCTTCACAAAGTTCTTGTGTTGTGTTTTTCAGCTCCATCAATTCACTTTTATTCCTCTCTAAGTTGGTTATTCTCGTTAGCATTTCATCAGATCGGTTCTTAGTTTCTTTGCATTGGGTTAGAACATGTTCTTTTAGCTCACAGAAATTTCTTATTCCCCACCTTCTGAAGCCTGATTCTGTCATTTCATCACACTCATTGTCCATCCAGCCTTCTTCCCTTGCTGGTGAGGAGTTGTGATCCCTTGTAGGAGGAGAGGTGTTGTGGTTTTGGGTGTTTTCCTCCTTTTTGCGCTGGTTTCTTCCCATCTTTGTGGATTTATCTATGTGTGGTCTTTGTGGTTGGTGATTTTCAGATGGGGTCTCTCAGTGGACGTCCAGTTTGTTGATGATGAAGTTATTTCTTTCTGTTTCTTAGTTTTCCTTCTAACAGTCTGGCCCCTCTGCTGTAGGACTGCTGAGGTCCACTCCAGGCCCTGCTTGCCTGGGGATCACCTGCAGCAGCTGTAGAACAGTAAGAGTTGCTGCCAGTTTCTTCTTCTGCTATCTTTGTCCCAGAAGATTACCTGCCAGATGTCAGTCTGAGCTGTCCTTTATGAGGTGACTCGTTGGGTATATGGGGGTCAGGGAGCTGCTTGAGGAGGCAGTGTCCTTTATAGGAGCTCAGGTGCTGAGCTGTGAGCTCCGTTGTTCATTCAGAGTTGCTGGGCAGGTACGTTTAAGAGTGCTGCAGCAGAACTCATAAACCCCTTTTTTTCCCCAGGTGCTCTGTCCTGGGGAGTTAGGGCTTTATTTATGAGTTTCCCTTGCGCTGCTGCCTTTTTCTCAGGGCTGCCTTGCCCAGCGATGAGGCAGCCTAGTCACTGCCTACAGAGGTTTTGCAGAGCTGCTATAGGCTCTGCCCAGCTGCCGTGTGAACTTCCCTGCAGTCCTGTTTATACCGGTGTAGTAGAACTGCCTCTGCATTGGCAAACTACCTCCGTAGTGGCAGACTGCCTCAGTAATGGCGGACGCCCCTCCCCCACAGAGCTGGACCATCCCGGGTTCAGTTGTGCTTGCTGTGAAACTCTCGATCCAGAGCGTTTCAGATGGCTGTTTTTTTGTGGGGTGGGATCACCCGAGCCTGATCAACTGGCTCCCTGCCTCAGTGTTTTTTTTTTTAAGTTGAGTGGTCGACTGTCTCCCAGGTGTTCCAGCCGCCTGTTGAAAAGGCGCCGGGATCTGTGTGATTTCTCATGCGTTGACCCAGTGCGCCTGCTGAAACTGTGGGCGCTGAGTTTCATGGCGTTTTTTGCCTGGGAAATCCCCTGGCCTGGCTGCCTGTTTCAGTCCCCTTTTTTAATCAGATGAATGGGCGGCTCTGCCTTCCCGGAGCTCCAGTTGCCAGCTAAAATGGCACCCGGACCCACGTATTTTGTATGGGGAACCGCTGCGCCCGGGTGCCACCTGAAACAGTGGCGCTGGCGAAAACAGTGCCAGGGAAAACAGCCGTGCCAGCAAAAACACCTGCGGCGGCCAAACCAGCCGCGCTGGTGACCCATGGGGCTCCTCCCCCTGGGAATCTCCTGGTCTGTGCGCAATAAAAATCTGTCTGGGAATGTGGCGTCCACTGACACTCCACACTTTCACTGGGAGCTGCAATCCTCAGCTGCTCCTAATCGGCCATCTTCGAGAGCCACTTCCACTGTTATAGCTTTTGAAAAATAAAAAAATAAAAATAATCAGAGTTGGGAGGGATTTAAATTAGACCTATCAGTTCAATACATATTTATAGCCCCCATTCTATTTTGTTAGTATTATCTCAGAACTGCGGTTCCTAACCTTTTTGGTACCAGAGACTGGTTTTGTGGAAGATAATTTTTCCATGGACCGTGTTGGGGTGATGGGGGTGATTTAAGGATGAAACTGTTGCACCTCAGATCATCAAGCTTAAGTTAGATTCTCATAAGGAATGCACAACCTAGATTCTTTGCATGCGCAGTTCACAGTGGGGTTCGTGCTTCTATGAGAATCTAGTGCTGTGGCTGATGAGGTGGAGCTTAGGAGGTAATGCTTGCTTGCCTGCTGCTCACCTCCTGCTGTGTGGCCCGGTTCCTAACAGGCCATGGACCTGAACCAGTCTGTGGCCTGGGGGTTGGAGACCCCTATTCTAGAATGATGCTATGTAGGATATAAATGAAGTTCATTAATGAAGTAAAGGCATGGTACTTTATAATGTGATGAATTATATTAAGACAATTTTATATATAATCTTTTGATTCACAGGTTAACTGAGCAACAAAGGGAATTGCCTACCAGAAGAAAGGTAATATAATATTACAGTATGCTGAAAGCTGAAAATTATAAAGTTAGTGGTTTACATTTATTTTACATTTGGTTCTTACCAGATTCTTAATACTTTACTAGATACTTTAATTTGTAGGACTGAAACTCTTTTTTCTATAACTGTTGTTTAAATGCATTTTTAAATACAGTAAATGGATAATATCTTACAAAGTTAAAAATTAATGAGACCAATTACTACTTATATTAAAGAGCCATAAATTTGATATCTGTCAAATCAACAGTAATGCTTTATAATGATATTTAATTATTTTTTCATTTATTGCAACATTTCCCCAGGTCTCACCAGCCTGGGATACAAGTAGGGCAATGTTAATAGGACTATCCCAGATTTCACTGCCTCTAGCTCTTGTCTTCATAAGGCAGGAGGTCAGTTTTCCCTTCAAGTTCTACCTGTTTGTGTCTGAGAATCCTAAAGCTGTTCCATGTGAATTCTTGAATTCCTCTTAGCGTCTGTCTAGAATCTGTGAGGCCATCTGAAGGGAACCCTAGAACTGCCACCCTGTCCTTCCTAAGAGCCTCAGTGTCTAGTTGAGCTGGTGCTCCAGGCTCTACACCTGCACATCCTTAAGATACCAAATACCCTTCCTTTCCCTTAGCCTGCTGGCTTTACTCAGACCTTACTGGTTGGTCACACTTTTCACAAGATGTTGTATTTTTCTGAAGACTGCTAAGAACTCAAACTCATACTTCAAGACTAAAGCCACATTTGTTTACTTGTTGAAATATTACCACTTTGTGGCAAGAACTTAAACTTTTAATTTGTTTTCCTACCAGCTTTAAAAGGAAATACCTTTCATAAAATGTTAACTTGGAGGATTGTATTATTTCAGAATTTGGCATAATGTAAGACTTCTGTAATATTTTTTGATCACGGTAGTTTAAGTTTACAAAATTTAACTCCCATGAAATTTGAAGGTTTCGTGCTTTGCGTGCTGCACGGTAGTGGGGGGACATGCCTTTCCTTCACTTTGTATTGCACAAATAGTGCTGTGTGCCTCATAGGAGCCGTTCTTTTGGATTCTGTCTGCAGTTCTTTCTTCCCTAAGACTCAGATCCCCAATTCAGGTGGCAGAGACAGATGTCATGTGGTTCCCCACCCCCATCCCCATTCTAGTCTTTCTTTCAGAGGATAGGAAAAGAAAAAAAAAAAAACAAAAGCTTTCTTTTCTCCTGTCTGTCGAAACAAAAATATTTAGAACACTGTGTGTGTGTGTGTGTGTGTGTGTGCGTGCGCATGTGTGTGTGTGCATGTGTGTGCACGCGCACGAGAGAGAGAGAGAGAGAGAGAGACAGCGCCGTGAGAGAGTGCACGGAGGGAGATGGTCTCACCCAGGCTGGAGTACAGTGGCACAATCATACCTTGCTCACTGCAGCTTCCAACTGAGCTCCAGTGACCCTCCCACCTCAGCCTCCCAAGTTGCTGGTGTGCACCACCGCACCCAGCAAATTTTTTTATTTTTGGTAGAGACAGGGTCTCACTGTGTTGCTCAGGCTACTCTCTAAGTCTTGAGCTCAAGGGATCTTCCCACCTCAGCCACCCAAAATTTTGGGATTATAAGTGCGAGCCACCATTCCCTGCTGACTTTTAGAACTTAATATTAGACAGGCCCAGGTAACAGAATCCCTTAGATTTAGGCCAGTATTATTCTACCTCCACACTTCATACTCATTAAATGTTCAAAAAATATAGAAAAGGAGAAGGATAAACTAAAACTTTTTTCTGTGGCTATTGAAATCCTCACATAAACTGAGTTTGCAATGCAAAAATATGGTCCTTGTCTGGATTCTAGTTTAAACAAACAGTATAAGACATTTGGAGGACATTTGGACTTGGCTATGGCGTGGGTACAATGATATTCAGCAATTACTGGTAATTGTCTAAGACGGGGTGATGGAATTGTGGTTGCAATGAAAATGTACTCATTTTTTAAAAGATGGATATTACAAGATTTGGGGGATGAAATGTCATGATGTCTTAATTTATATCCTTTAAAATAGAAAAAACAAGTATGACAGAATGTTGACAATGTTAAACATGGACTATGGGTATAAGGTGTTAATTTTATTTCTCTGTAAGTTTGAAATTTTAAATCTTTTTTCCTTCAACCCTGGCAGATGATTGAAATTTTTTAACACACTTTTTTTTAAGGACTGGGTTGTAATCATACTACATATAGTATCTTTTCAAAAAGAAATCAGTTTTATATTTCACTTTTTTTCTCTCTTAATCTATTAAAGTATGTTTCCTTGAAACTAATGTGTGTGCCATTATATGCTGCTGGAACTTAGCTTAAAAAGTGGGCCTTAACATTCATCTGTCCCCAGTGTACGTGAGGGATAAGACATACTCTCAGTAATAAAAGTGACTCATCACAGCAGTAATTCCTAGAGAGGGTGAGAGTGGAGGACTAAGGAATCTGGGGGAGTGAGCCTGAGTAGTTTATAAGAAGTTGCACAGATGATTCTAACTGGCTTCTTGTAGGCCACTGGCCTAAAAAAGTAGTGTCAAACTCTAAATGTTACAAAACTTCTTTCACAACTGATTTGTTATTTATTTACACATTCCCACTCTTTAACTTTAAAAATCATCTTTTATGCTAGACTTTTTTTCTTTTATTTCCAGACTAGAAATTAACCTTACAATGTACCTGGACTCTCAGAAACCGTATTGTGATGCACTGTCCATTCCTGTCTCACTTTATTTATAAGTACAGGTGTCTGGGGACAGCAGCACTTGTGGTGTGAGTGTTATGTGAGGGCACTCTGAGGTGATCTATAGCCAGCACTAACTTGCTGTTTATTCACTGACTTCCCCACAAAGTTGTTACCAGAATCTTTTTCCCTTCGTTTGTGGTAGTCAGGTGGCAGAGAATTGACCTGTATCTAGGCAGTTTTCTAATTCTGTTGATTGATCAATACATATGTATTTGTTGAGCTCCTACTCTGTGCAAAGCACTGCCAGCTGGAATTAAAAGGTGAGAGGAAGAATATTTTCCAATCACAAGCAGTTAAACAATATGCAATGACTATGAAAGGTGGGAAGTCATTGGCTGGAGTATGGATGGTGGAAACATGAATGGAGGAAGTGAAGCCATGTGTGACTAAGTGGTCCAGACATGTGGCCAATGGTTGGATTGGTCAGAGATTCCTTAGAGCTGCAGTGGAGTCAACACATGCCACCCCTAAGTGGGGAATGGGGCATTAGTGGGCTGGAGTCCTCTTGCACACCAGTCCTTTGGAGATGCTCTCTTAAAGTTGCTTTTCTCTGTGAAGAAAACAAGAGCACGTCAGTAATAATAATAAGGAAAAATCATGATTTTAATTGTTTCTTTCCCTCCTTCCCTTCCTCTCTTCCTCCCTTCCTTCCTCCCTTCCTCCCTTCCTCTCTTTCAAACAGGAGAATAATAAATGTAAAGTTAAAATAAAAATTGATGAAGAGAAACTCTTAAAAAAGGAATATCAGAACAACAAAAATTCTGGTATATTGTAAATTGTGAATTAATGAGGATTTAAACTACTTTCAACAATAGAATAGAAAATGCTTTTATGCTGTTTTAAAGAGTTGGTTATCAGGAAAGGAAACTTTAGTTCAAATGGTGCTTGCGGAATTTTAATAATTCTTTTCAAAGTCCTTATTACTATAATGTTTTAAATGACATTCATTTGATCATATACTCATATTTATATGACCTATATCATTTACTGTAGTTATTTATTTAGGACTTTTCAGGTATTATCATCTAAAAAGAATCAGGCTCATGAAATTTAGGGACCTACAATAGTACTGAAAAATTGTAATGTTAATGAAATTTGTCTGCCTCTGCCACTTCATTCCCATCTTGGTTTTTATCCTGCCTGCTGTAATATCCTTGGTACTCCTTTACTCATGTGGATTCCTTTCTTCTATAAAAATCTGAATTTAGTGAAGAATGACCTGAATCATTTATGTTTTCCCTCACTGTAGGGATAATTTGCATTTAATCTCTGTCAAAAGTGAGGATTTTCTTTTCTTTCTTTCTTTCTTTTTTTTTTTTTTTAATTGAGTCAAGAGTCTCCCTCTGTCACCCAGGCTGGAGTGCAGTGGTGTGATCTCGGCTCACTGCAACCTCTGCCTCCTGGGTTCAAGTGATTCTCCTGTGTCAGTTTCCCAAGTAGCTGGGACTACAGGCTCACACCACCAATCCCGGCTAATTTTTTGTATTATAGTGCAGGCTGGGTTTCACTGTTGCTGAGACTGATCTCAAACTCCTGAGCTCAGGCAGTCCGCCTGCTTCGGCTTCCCAAAGTGCTAGGATTACAGACGTGAGCCACCATGCCTGACCAAAACTGAGGATTTTCAAATGTCATTAAACATGAGGTAGAACATCAGGGGGCCTATGGGCCTTTCTTATATGCCTAAAATAAATTTATAATGAATATGTGTACGCCATATCTGTTAATTTAACAAAGTATTTATAGCAATGTGCAAAGGAGCAAACATTTGCCTTAGAAAAGTAGAATTCAGAATTCCTGGCTGTTGGTATAGATTTGAACCAAACTTATCTATACACCAAATAGATGTGACTGTATGTTTGTATATCTATATAGTAAGCAAAGTGGCAATAAAATAAGAGGAAAACCTAACACCATTAACACTTAACAGTAGCCACGTGCAATAATAAATGTGTTAATATAGTGGTATCTTATGAAAGAATGCACAGAAGGTATAGATTATTTCGGTTAGCTATTGCCACATGTTATTGTGAATAGTTGTAAGTGATAAATTTGCATCTCTTTAAGTATATTCCACGGTTTATACTTTTAATTTATGTGGTTTTCCTTTTCCTGCTTGGTGAATGAGGAATTGCTCTATGTTGAAAAGAGAATCTCAGTTTACATATACCCTTGGGAAGATCATTCTGTTTGATTCAGAATGATTGAGAAATCATTCCATTTTAATGGTGAACAGCAGACCTGCAATTCTATACTATTATAAATATAGCTTATCATAACAAGGCCATAATGCTTACCTTAATATGCTTCAAACTAAGTGAGATGTAATGGGAAAATGTATTAAGCTGTGATTTTAACTTAAAAAAAATAGCTTATAGGCATACACAAAATTCCAAAACATAAACGGTATATAGTTTTTTCCGCCCATTCCTGTCTCCAACTGCCCAATTCCCTTCCTTCTTGACATCCATTGCTCTCTTTCTTGAGTACCTTGCAGAGGTAGCCTGTGCATTCCATTTATTTCTAATATTCATTATTTCGATTATTTATTTACTTTAGATGACTCCATAATTGATGATAAAAGCATGTAGCTTTTATACTGGACATTTAGTAAAGACTCATTTTTGGTAAGAATGTGATTTTTATAAGCAATGTCTTCCTCTTTGCGTTTTTATTCTTGATATTTTTCATACAAAGAAAAATTAACTTTTGGCCAGTTGTGCTGATTTTATCTATTTAGTCATGATTCTACCATTTGATGTTATATATTTCTTTTATATTTAGTCAGCTTTTACTTAGTTAATATATGTATTTTACTTCTTTGATGTATAACTATCTTTTCCTAAAAAATAAAACTTTTAAAATTAATAGTTTCCCAATTCACTTATCTGAAACTCTTGGAGCCAAATATGTTTTGGAATTTAGATTTCCTTTTAAACAGACATCATTTGGTGGTTCTTATGGTAAATTGGAGTTATGACAACATGATTTTATCCCATGATTTCTTTATTTTATCCAAAAAGAAATATGACTGTCATATAATCTCCATTTTTCTCTATAACTATTAGGAATTCTTCAGGTCATAGCCAATTTGTAGAAGTTTCTTTCTGTGTTGTAGCTTTTGAGATCATAAAGGAGATATCATTCTTTGTTCCTCTTAATTTATTTACTGATATATTGCCCTAATATCAAAAAAATTTTTTTAATGTTTTCTGCCTGCAGCACTTGGAGAGACTTCACTCATACAAATGAAAATGTTGTCCTGGCTAAAAAAATGAACAGAGCAGTGATATGTTACAATTCCAGACTTCAAAAATCTGTGTTTCATCACTGGCACTCTTACATGGAAGACCAGAAAGAAAAACTTAAAAGTAAATCCTTACATAGTAGCAATTACTTTTTGTATCCATTTATTGAAATAATTAAAATACAGTTAAGCATAGTTTGTATACTTAGAGAACCTATCATTTTTATGTCTAGAGAATTGTCATGAAATGAAGGTAGAGCCACTAATTTAAAAATACTTCAATGAGATTTCTCTCAAAGAATTTTATTTTAATAGAAAACAGGCATATTAAAAATTAAATATAGTGTGCATTTGTGTATACATGAATATAAATAGAATCTACTATGAGCTTTTTTACGTAATAGAGAGCTGGATGGGTACCAAATAGTATGGACAGGTAGCAAAATTGAGAGGTTTATTTTTATGGAGAGGTTTATGCTTTTTACAAATACTACATTTAATGTATATATAAGGAGACTTAAAAATAAAAACCATTTTCTCTTAAGATCTTGGGGGTTATACTGAGTGAGTGAGAGGTACATTCATGTGATCAGTGCCCACTCAGTATAATCTCCAAGAACTCCTGCCTTCTGCTTAGATTTTTTTTTTTTTTTTTTTTGCAGCTCTCCAGATAATAACTTGTTTATGGCTGTTGCAAACCAGAGAATCATTTCTTTTTGACTGGCTGTGGTTGGTACCTCAGTCAGAGTGGACCCTCTGAAGATTTTAACATTAGTGTAACAAAGAGTTAGGAACTGGTTAATGGTAGGACATAAAATTAAATTCAAAGACATTGGATCTAAATGCTACCTTATGACTGTATTTCTTATGAAAAAGTTTAGAAGTTCTGGTTTTACAGAGAACAACCTTGTTAAAAAAAAAAGAAATGATGCATGTCTTGACATTTCTGTTGCAGCTATTATGTCTTAATTTCTAAGGGCAAAGGTGATTTTCCATGTTAATAAGGTCTAGAGAGTACTAATGCTATCAAAAGTAAATAATTTCAAGTGTAAATAAAACCAGACAAAAACGATCAGCTGCAACATTGGCTCATATTATAAACATTATAGAATATTAAATCACTTTGTTTTTTTGGAAATAGCTGTAACTATTAATATATACAGTAATCTAGTAAATTTCCTTCAGATATGGTAGTGCGGATACAGCGGATCATCTATTGTCACAAGCTAACCATCATTCTAACAAAATGGCAGAATAGAGCAAGATATAATAATAAAAAGAAAGAAGAAGAGCTGGTATTGTATATCGAAACAAATTTTTAAGAATCTGAATTTTTCAGTTATATTCATGTTGCCTCATATAATAATGCTGTGTGTGGAAAATACTAAAATCATGAATATTATGTACTTTTGATGGGATTCTTGTTCTTTTTTTTTTTTTTTTTTGAGACAGAGTTTCGCTCTTGTTTCCCAGGCTGGAGTGCAATGGTGCGATCTTGGCTCATTGCAGCCACCACCTCCCAGGTTCAAGCGATTCTCCTGCTTCAGCCTCCCGAATAGCTGGGATTACAGGCGCCCGCCACCACACCCTGCTAATTTTTTTGTAATTTTAGTAGAGATGAAGTTTCACCATATTGCCCAGGCTGGTCTTGAATTCCTGACCTCAGGTGATCCGCCCACCTCGGCTTCCCATAGTGCTGGGATTATAGGCAAGAACCACTGCATCTGGCTGGGATTCTTGTTCTTTAAATTAATAATTGAAAATTTATTTCAGCTATTAGTATATCATTACTTAATATTGGTTTAGTATGCTCAAATTAACACTACAATCAGATGTGGAAACACTGGATTTTTTTTTGTAGTTATATTACTTAGTAGGCAATATTTTATAAATATTTTTGAAATACAAAGTAAGGGTAAATAGCAAAGAGAATGTGGGGTGAAGTTAAATCCCCTTCTTTTGTGGTTGCCCCATGGATCAATGCCCCCACTCACCTGAATTTAGTTCATATGTTGAGACTGACAATAGCACACACACACAGCAAAAAAGTATGACATTTATTACTTACATATGCTTAACACAATACTAGAGCCCTCACTGTGCTTTAAGCATCTCAGAGGTAACTTGAAATGCTCTCTAGAAGTTTATAATCTATGGGTTTTGAGCTGGTGGTCTTACAGGCTGTCCTCTAGGCTTTGCCTTTTGCGAACTACCTTTTCAATGTTGCCAGTGAAACAGCTCTACTTTGGGTATCTAACACTATGTTAGTCTGCTCATTCAGTGCTTTCCACCACTTTGTGTGTGTATATATATATATATATATATATATATATATTTTTTTTTTTTTTTTTTTTTTTTTTGAGACAGAGTCTTGCTCTATTGCCAGGCTGGAGCGCAGTGGTGCAATCCCGGCTCACTGCAACTTCCGTTTTCCGGTTTCAAGCGATTCTCCTGCCTCAGCCTCCCAAGTAGCTGGGACTACAGGCACGCACCACCACACCCGGCTAATTTTTTGTACTTTTAGTAGAGACGGGGTTTCACCATGTTAGCCAGGATGGTCTCGATCTCTTGACCTCGCGATCCGCCCGCCTCGGCCTCCGAAAGTGCTGGGATTACAGGCTTGAGCCACCGCGCCCGGCCTACTTTGTATATTAAGCTAGTGTTTTGATTACTGCCCTCTATGCCTGATCACTGATTCTGTAGTAGTGAAATAGGTAACTGTGCACGACCAGTCTGCTTCTATACATCCCCTTCAGCTAAACATCCCTGAATACAAAAATTAGCTGGGCATGGTGACAGGCACCTGTATTCCCAGCTACTTGGAGCCTGAGTCAGGAGACTCACTTGAACCCTGGAGGCGGAGGTTGCAGTGAGCTGAGATCACACCACTGCACTCTAGCCTGGGCAACAAAAGCGAAACTCCGTCTCAAAAAAAAAAAAAAAATCCCTGAGAGCAGACAGTATTCTTAGTCTTCCCATATGGTGAGCATAATGTTTTGCACACAGTAGTTGATATATATACTCTAATAATATCTTTAATATATATATGTATTATATAGTTAATTTGGTGTTTAAAGAACATTTTCCTTCTAGATACATGATTTATTGACCTAACAATCATTCTACATTCACTTAAGTGGAGAGAGGATAGCAGGTGTATGCTGGGAGCAGAGGCAGGGAGCAACTGTGTGTCAAGTGCTCCACATGTGTTCTTCCTCAAACTCTAATATGTGTATGTATATACACAACACACATATGTATTCACATATGCACACACACACACATATATATACACACATAAATATTACATCAATATTGTATGTACATGTTTATGACTGAAATACTACCCTTATTACAGTTTTCAGAAGTATATCGAAAGTTAAAATGGGGACATCTTGTGACAATAAATCTGGCAATTTCCCAAATACATTACTTCTGTTTTTCTCTTTTTTTGTTATCTGTATGTCAATCACCTTCACTTCATATACCAAATACCAGATTTTTAATTGCCAGAGCCTTGACTTTATTGGTCTTACTTTCTCATCTATGAAAGAGGAAACTAAATCAGCCTTTCAAGGTGACTGTGCCAGTGTTTTATGACAACTAATGCAAATGATCTGTAATACTTTGGTGGTTCAGAGAACATTGAACATGCTTGTGAAAAATTACAGTTTATGTGGTAATGATGATGATCATAAATGTTTAATTGGTGCTATCCTTGTGTCAAGCACTGTGCTTTATGTCTGTCATGTCTTTTGACCCTTATAGCAATTCCATGCAATTTTTAAATTATTTTCATTGCAGATATTAAAACATGAGCTTCAGTTCAAAAAATGGAGAGATAGGTTACTACTCAAAGGAGCTTCTGCAGAAAAATCCAATTTTCCTGAACAAAGTTCTTCTGAAGTCTGTCTTGTAGATGAGACTCTAGAATGTGACATTTCACAGTTACCTGAAAGAGCAATATTACAGGTTTGTATGACTTCAGTATACATTATATACTATAATCCTACTCTTGATTTACATTGAGTTAGAATAAGGATGTTTTTGCTCATTATTTCTTCCTTTACAAATTAACTGCTCTTATCTTGTCTGTTTTTACATCGCAATTCCTATAACTTCCTTATCGGTTTTGTAGTAGCTCTTTATATTGGCAGTATTAGCCCTCTGGAATATATTTGAAGATTTTTCCCCCCTACGCTTGATGTTTGCTTTTAGTTTTGCCTGTGGAGTTTTTTGATGACAGATTTTTTTTTTTGAGACGGAGTTTCACTCTTGTTGCCCAGCTGGAGTGCCGTGGCACAATCTCAGCTCACCACAACTTCTGCCTCCCGAGTTCAAGCAATTCACCTGCCTCAGCCTCACAAGTAGGTGAGGTTACAGGGGCTCGCCACCACGCCTGGCTAATTTTTTGTATTTTTTGTAATTTTAAGAGACTGGATTTCACCATGTTGGGCAAGCTGGTCTTGAACTCCTGACCTCAGGTGATCCACCCCCCTCAGCCTTCTAAAGTGCTGGGATTACAGGCATGAACCACTGTACCTGGCTGATGACAGAAATTTTAAAGCTTTGTGTAATAAAGTCTGTCATTCTTGCCATAATTATTTCTCTCTCTCTTTTTTTAAACTTTTATTTTAGATTCAGGAAGTACATGTGCAGATTTGTTATATATAGGTAAATTGTGTATCATAGTGGTTTGGTGTACAGATTATTTTGTTGTCCAGGTAATAAACCAAGTATCCAATAGACACTTTTCCGATCCTCACCATCCTCCTACCCTCCACCCTCAAGTAGATCCTAGTGTCTGTTGTGCCTTTCTTTGTGTTCATATGTACTTAACGGTTTAGCTCCCACTTGTAAGCATGAATGTGCAGTATTTCGTTATCTCTTCCTGTGTTAGTTTCCTTAGGATAATGGTCTCCAGCTCCATCTAATTTGCTGCAAAGGACATGATCTTTCTTTTTTATGGCTGCATAGTATTTCAGTGTGTGTGTGTGTGTGTGTGTGTGTGTGTGTGTGTGTGTGTGTATACACACACACACACACACACACACACACCATATTTTTAAAAATCCAGTCTACTGTTGATGGGCATTTAGATTGATTTCATGGCTTTGCTATTGTGAATAGTGCCGTGATACGCATATGCATGCATTGTCTTTATGGTAGAATGATTGCTATTCCTTTGGGCATATAACCAATACTGAGATTGTTGGGTTGAATGGCAGTTCTGTTTTATGTTCTTTGAGAAATTGTCAAACTGCTTTTCACAATGGCTGAGCTAATTTACATTTACACCAGTAGTGTGTAAGCATTCCCTTTTCTCTCCAACCTTGCCAGTATCTGTTGTTTCCTGACTTTTTAATAATAGCCACTCTGACTGGTGTGAGATGGTATCTCATTGTGGTTTTAATTTATATTTCTCTAATGATTAGTGATGCTGAGCATTTTCTTGTATGCTCATTGGTTGCATGTATGTCTTCTTTTGAGAAGTGTTTGTTTATGTGCTTTGCCCACTCTTTTAATGGTATTGTTTTTTTCTTGTAAATTTGTTTAAAATTCTTATAGATTCTGGATATTAGACGTCTGTTGGATGTGTAGTTCCCAATTTTTTTTCCCATTCTGTAGATTTTCTGTTTACTCTGTTGATAGTTTCTTTTGCTGGTAGAAGCTCTTTTGTTTAATGAGGTCCCATTTATCAGTTTTTGTTTTTGTTGCAGTTGCTTTTGGTGTCTTCATTATGAAATTTTTGCCAAGTCCTGTGCCCAGAATGGTATTTCCTTGGTTATCTTCCAGGGTTGTTGTAGTTTTAAGTTTTCTACTTAAGTCTTGAATCTATCTTTAGTTAATTCTGCATATGGTTTGCCAGTTAATCACAGTATCATTTGTTGAATGAAGAGTTATTTCCCTGTTTCTTGTTTTTCTTGATTGTGTAGATGTGTGGCATTATTTTTGGGTTCTTTATTCTGTTCCATTTGTCTATATGTCTGCTTTTGTACCAGAACCATGTTGTTTTGGTTACCATAGCCTTGTAGCATAGTTTGAAGTTGGGTAATGTGATGTCTCCAGCTTTCTTCTTTTCACTGAGGATTTTTTTTTTTTTTTTTTTTTTTTTTGGAGACAGAGTCTCAGTCTGTTGCCCAGTTTGGCTCACTGCAACCTCTGCCTCCCAGGTTCAAGTACTTCTCCTGCCTCAGCCTCCTGAGTAGCTGCAATTACAGGTGTGCACCACCACTGGCTAATTTTTGTATTTTTAGTAGAGATGAGGTTTCACCATTTTGGCCAGGCTGGTCTCGAACTCCTGACTTCAGGTGATATACCCACCTTGGCCTCCCAAAGTGCTGGGATTACAGGCACGAGCCACCGCGCATGGTCCACTTAGGATTACCTTGGGTATTTGGCCCCTTTTTTGGTTTCATATGAATTTTAAAATATTTTTTTCTAATTCTGTGAAAAATGTCATTGGTAGTTTGACAGGAATAGCACTGAATCTATAAATTGCTTTGGGCAGTATGGCCATTTTAACAATATTGATTCTTCCTATCCATGAGCATGGATTGTTTTTCCATTTGTTTGTGTCATCTCTGTTTTCTTTCCTTCAGTGTTTTGTAAATCTTGTTGTAGAGGTCTTTCACCTCCTTGGTTAGCTATATTTCTATTTATTTTATTCTTTTCTGTGGGTCTTGTGGATGAGATTGCATTCTTAATTTGACTCTCAGCTTGGATGTTGTTGGTGTATAGGAATGCTACTGATTTTTGTAAGTTGATTTTTTTTTTTGTTTGTTTGAGACAGAGCCTCACTCTGTTACCCGTGCTGGAATGTAGTGGTGTGACCCTGGCTTACTGCAACCTCCGCTTCCCAGGTTCAAGTGATTGTCATGCCTCAACCAGTTGGAATTACAGGCATCGGCTACCAAACCCAGCTAATTTTTGTGTTTTTAGTAGAGATGGGGTTTTGCTGTGTTGGCCAGGCTGGTCTCAAACTCCTAGCTTCAAGTGATCCACCTGCCTCAGCCTCCCAAAGTGCTGGGATTACTGGCATGAGCCACTGTGCATGTAGACTGATTTTGTATCCTGAAACTTTGTTGAGGTTATTTAGCAGATCAAGGAGCTTTCGGGCAGAGACTACGGGGTTTTCTAGGTATAGAATCATATTGTCTACAAACAGGGAGTTTGACTTTCTCTCTTCCTATTTGGGTACCTTTTATTTCTTTCTATTGCCTGATTTCTCTGGCTAGGACTTCCAGTACTGTGTTGAGTAGGAGTGGTGAGAAAGGGCATCCTTGTCTTGTTCTGATTTTTAAGGGGAATGCCTTCAGCTTTTGCCCATTCAGTAGGTTTTTCATAAATGGCTCTTACTATTTGAGGTATGTCCCTTCAGTGCCTAGTTTGTTGAGGGTTTTTAACATGAAGGGATTTTGAATTTTATTGAAAGCCTTTTCTGCATCTATTGAGATGATTGTGTGGGTTTTGTTTTTAGTTCTGTTTCTATGCCAACCTTGCATCTTAAGGATGAAGCCTACTTGATCGTGGTGGAAAAGCTTTTTGATGTGTTGCTGGATTAGGTTTGCTAGTATTTTGTTGAGGATTTTTACATCAACATTCATCAAGGATACTGGATTCAAGTTTTCTTTTTTTGTTGTATCTCTACTAGGTTTTGGTATCAGGATGATGCTGGCCTCATAGAATGAGTGAGGGAGACATTCCTCCTCCTCAATTTTTAAGAAAGATTTTAGTAAGAATGGTACCAGCACTTCATTATACATCTGATAGAATTTAGCTGTGAATTCATCTGGTCATAGGCTTTTTCTGGTTGGTAGATTTTTATTACTGATTTGATTTTTTTGTTTGAAACAGGGTCTTGCTCTATCACCCAGGCTGGAGTGCAGTAATGTGATCATGGCTCACTGTACCCTCGACCTCCCAGGCTCAAGCAACCCTCCCACCTCAGCCTCCCAAGTAGCTGGGACTATAGGCATGTGCCACTATGCCTGGCTAATTTTTGTATTTTTCTGGTATACATGAGGTTTCACCATGTTGCCTAGGCTGGTCTCAAACTCCAAAACTCAATGATCCTCCTGCCTTGGCCTCCCAAAGTGCTGGGATTACAGGTGTGAGCCACTGTGCCTGGCCTTTTTACAGTCTTACTGTCATAGCTTACTGATATGATTTTGGAACTCAATATTACTGTGTACAGGGATCCAATCTCTTCCTGGTTCAACTTTGAGAGGTTGTATGTTTCCAGGAACTTATCCATTTCTTCTAGGTTTTGTAACTTGTATGCTTGAAGTGTTCATAATAATCTCTGAGGATTTTTTGTATTTCTGTGGGGTCAATGCTAATGCACCCTTTGTCATTTCTGATTGTGTTTATTTGGATCTTCTCTCTTTTTAAAATTAGTTTATCTAGCAGTCTACCAATATTATTAATTCTTTCAAAGAAATAGATCCTGGATTTATTGATTTAAAAAAAATTTTTTTTTTTTTGCCTCTTAATTTCCTTCAATTCATCTCTGACTTTGGTTATTTTTTGTCTTCTGGTAGTCTTGGGGTTGATTTGTTCTTGTTTCTCTAGTTCCTTAGATGTGATACTAGGTTGTTAATTTAAGGTCTTTCTAACGTTTTGATATGGGCGTTTAGTGCTGTAAGCTTCCCTCTTAACACTGCTTTGGCTGTGTCAGAGATTCTGGTATGTCCTGTCTTTTTTCTCATTAGTTTAAAAGAATTTCTTGATTTCTGCCTTAATTTCATTCTTTATCCAGAAGTCATTTAGGAGCAGGTTGTTTAATTTCAATGTAATTGTATGCTTTTTATTGATATTTTCTATATTTATTGCATTGTCTGAGAGCATGGTTGGTATGATTTTGGTTTTTTGGAATTTGCTGAGGATTGTTTTATGCCTGATTGTGTGGCTGATTTTAGAGTATGGACCATGTGCAGATGTGAAGAATGTATACTTTGTTGTTTTTTGGTAGAAAGTTCTGTAGATTTATATTAGATACATTTGGTCAAGTGTTGAGTTCAGGTCTTGAATATTTTTGTTAGTTTTCTGCAGTACTGTGAGTGGGGGTATATTCAAGGCTCCCAGTATTATTGTGTAGTTATCTAAGTCTCTGTAGGCCTCTAGGAACTGGCTTTATGATTCTGGGTTGGGTGCATATATATTTAGGAGAGATAGGTCTTCTTGTTGAATTGAGTCCTTTACCATCATTTAATGCCCTTCTTTATCTTTTTTTGGATCTTTGTTGGTTTAAAATCTGTTTTATATGAAATTAGAATAGCAACCGTGCCTTTTTATGTTTTCTGTTTGCTTGGTAAATTTTTCTCCATCCCTTTACTTTAAGCCTGTGGGTACCATTGCATGCAAGATGGGTCTCTTTAAGACAGTATACCATTCAGTTTTTCTTGCCACTCTGTGCTTTTTAATTGGGGGCATTTAGCCTATTTACATTCAAGGTTAATACTGATACATGTGGATTTGATCCTATCATCATATTGTTAGCTGGTTATTATGCAGACGTGTTTGTGTGGCTGCCTTAGAGTATCACTCACTGGTCAATGTACTTAGGTGTGTTTTTGTAGTGGCTGGTAATGGTCTTTCCTTTCCATATTCAGTGCTTTCTTCAGGACCTCTTGTAAGGCAGGTCTGTTGGTAACAAATTCCCTTAGCATTTGCTTGTCTGAAAAGTATCTTATTTCTCCTTTGTTTAGGAAACAGCTTGGCTGAATATAAATTCCTGGTTGAAAATTGTGTGTTTTTTAAGAATGCTGAATATAGGCCCCCCAATCTCTTCGGGCTTGAAGTGTTTCTGCTGACAGGTCTGCTGATAGCCTGATGGGGTTCCCTTAGCAGATGACCTGCCCCTTCTTTCTAGCTGCCTTTTTTCTTTCATTTTGACCTTGGAGAATCTGATGATTTTGTGTCTTGGGATGACCTTCTTTTGTAGCATTTTTCGGGAGTGCTCTGCATTTCCTGAATTTGAATGTTGGCCTCTTTAGCAAGATTGGGGAAATTTTCATGGATGCTATCCTGAAATATGTTTTCCAAGTTTCTTGGTTTCTCTCCCGCTCTTTCAAGGACACCAGTAAGTCATAGATTTGGTCTGTTTACATAATCCCATATTTCTTGGAGGTTTTGTCCATTCTTTTTTACTGTTTTTTTTTATTTTTTTATTTTTGTCTGACTGATTTAGGAGAGCCAGTTTTCAAGCTCTGAGATTCTTTCCTCAGCTTGGCTGAGTCTGCTGTTAATACTTACAATTACATTATTGAAATTCTTCTAGTGTGTTTTTCAGCTCTGTCAGATCAGTTTGTTTGTTTGTTTGTTTGTTTTTTGAGATGTAGTCTCACCCTGTCGCTCAGGCTGGAGTACATGGTGAGATCTCGGCTCACTGCAACCTCTGCCACCCAGGTTCAAGCGATTCTCCTGCCTCAGCCTCTCAGGTAGCTGGGATTACAAGCATATGCCATCATGTCCAGCTAATTTTTTGCATTTAGTAGAAACCGGGTTTCACCATGTTGGTGAGACTGGTCTCGAACTCCTGACCTCAGATGATCCACCCACCTCGGCCTCCCAAAGTGCTGGGATTACAGGCGTGAGCCACCACACCTGGCCTGTTTCTTTCTTATAATGGCCATTGGGTGTACCACCTCCTGGATTGTTTTATTGTACTCCTTATATTTCTTGGATTGGGTTTTAACTATCTCCTATATGTTTATGATCTTCATTCCTATCCTTATTCTGAATTCTACCTCTGACATCTCATCCATTTCAGCCTGGTTAAGAATTGTTGCTAGGGAACTAATGCAATTGTTTACAAGTAAGAAATCGCTCTGACTTTTTAAGTTGCCAGGGTTCTTGCACTAGTTCTTTCTCACTTATGTGGGCTGATGTCCCTTTAATCTTTGAAGCTGCTGTCCGTTGGATGAATTTTTTTGCTTTTTCCTTCTTTGATGCCCTTGGGTGTTTGATTATAGAATAAGGTGGCCAGTTGACTGGCCTTGATTCTAGTCTTCTCCTGGGTCTTGGAGGACCCCCCCCCACCTCCAATTACTCTCCGCATGCCCATCTTTCTTTTGTTGGCTGTTCTGCTCCACAGGGCTCCATCAGGAAGGGGCTGCAGTTGGCATACAAGCCATGTCCTTGCCAGATCAGCCCTAATCTGGTGTCTGTGTACTTCCTGGGGAAACACAAGATTGCTGGGGAACACAGATTGTAGAGAGGAATAAAGCTGGGGACCAGCCTGTCTGGGCTCAGCATGGAACTAGGAGAACCACTGGAATATGGGAAAGGGTGAGAGCACCCAGGGGGATTCATACTCTCCACAGGGACCTATGCAAAACTGGGAATGGCAGAATCCCCTTGGCTTCCCCCCAAACCCCGCCACTGTACTTTAGGCTGAGGCAGAATTCAGGCGGAAGTGGTTCTGCTGGGTTGGAAGCTCTAGTGGGTGTGACCCATCTAGCCATGAAAGGCAGTGGTGGGTGGAGTTGCCCACCCTCCCATCCAGGTGTTTCTAGGGAAATAGGAGGCTGTACTTCTCAGCAAATTTAGGCAGAAGTACGACTGCTGGTCAGTAAGCGGTAGCAGGCATAGCTTATCTGTCTGCTGGTGGTGGTGGTGGCTGGGGACGTTCACCCTGCCATCTGGTATTTCTTGGGACAACAGGAAGCTCTGCCCTCTAGCTGAGTTCACATAGAAGTGGAAACACTGGGCCAAAAGCTCTAGCAGGCATTGTCTGCCTGTTTACCAGTGGTGGGGGTGGGGGTGGGTGGGGTTGCACACTCTGCCATCCAGGTATTTCCCAGGACAACAGGAAGCTGGGCCCTCCATTGGAGTTCACACAGAAGCAGGGCCACTGGGCCGGAAGCTCTGGCACTTGGTTACCAGTAGTGGGTTGGGCGGGGTCATGGCCTCTGCCTGCCATCCAGGTATTTCCTGGGCCAAAAGGAAGCTGTGCCTTCTGGCTGAGTTCACACGGAAGTGGGGCTTCTGGGCCTGGCTACCAGTGGTAGGGCAGGTGGGAACACCTGCCCTACTGTCCAGGTGTTTCCTAGGACAACAGGAGACAGCACCCTCCAGCTAAGTTTACACAAAAGTTCGATCACTTGGTTGCAAGCTCTAGCAAGTGTTGCCCACCAGGCTACAAGTGGCAAAGGTAGATTGAGTGGCTGGCTGAGTAAGGGCTGACGCAGGACTGCCAGGCCGGAAACTGATGCCTAGCCCTGTCTGGCAAGGAGGGATAGAACAATTTTACTGCTTCCAGGTGCTGCAGCTGTGGCCTCTATTGTGCTGGTGCTGGTCTGCTCCAGGGTCCAAGCCTTGTAGAGGTCCCCTTGCACTCAGAAGTTGCCCCTCAAAAATGTCTGAGTGGCTTTGTGCCTCAGTCTAAAGTGTGGTGGCAGGGTGTTGGGGGAAGTCAGGGGGATTCTCCCATTCCCAGTCTTGCACAAATCCTTGTGGTGTGGAGAGTATGAATCCGTCTGGGGGCTCTCACTCACTCACCCTTTCCCATGTTGTAGTGGTTCTCCTGGCTCCATGCTGAGCCCAGACAGGCTTGTCCCCAGCTTCATTCCTCTCTGCAATCTGTGTTCCCCTGCTACCTTGATAGATTCAATGCAGTTTCTCAGATGGTTGGCCTGTAGGGTCTGTGTTTCTAGCCCTTTTGTTTTCTCTCCATGACAGTGGCACACATGAGCTGCTTCTAATTTACCATCTTGGCCCCGCACCTATTTATCTTTTTTAACGTCATATTAATATGTCATTCTTAGTTGTTTTTCTAAGTCATATCACACTCCTTCTTACACTGACGCAGCTAACTTTTTTTTTCTGTGAACTCCTGTGCTTTTGACTGCTAACGTTCCTTTGTTTATCAGTGACTGCTCTGGGATTTACAAAATGCGTTTTAGATATCATGGACTATCTTCAAATAATGTTATGCCACTTTACATACAAGGTCCTAACAAGAGTATGCTTTTATTTTCTCCCTCCTCTGCATTTTGCTTTTATAGATTTATAAACTCTACCATATAATTTATTTTTGCATTAAATAGTCAGTTATATTTTATCCATCATACATTTTTTTATTTTTAGCAATCTCAAACTTACAGGAAAGTTGCAAACACAAAGAACATTTTTTCCCTGAATAATCTGAGAGTAAGTTGCTGACATGATGCCTCATCAACTGTGAATATTATTGGTGTATTTCCTATAAACAGGGCATGCTTTTACAGTTGACCGTCAAAATCCTCCAAGTTCAGGTTTCTTCAGTTGTCCCAATAATGTTCTAGCAAAAGGACCCTGTTCAGTTCATATGTTGCAACTAGTTGTCAGATCACCTTGGTCTCCTTCAGTTTTGAATAGTTCCTCAATCTTTCTTTAATTTCCATAACCTTGACATAAAGATTAGGGATGTTTTATTGTAGAATGTCTCTCAACTTGGGCTTGTTTTATATATAATATCTGCATGAATAGATTAATGTTAGGCATTTTTGTTAGAAAGAGCATAGACAGGGTCTCATTGCATCAACTGAGTGGGACAGGACTTGGATTTGGGCAGCTGTCCTCTTCTTGGGCTCCACCCATCCCCCGCCTTGGGTTCCAATACTCCACAATAAGCCATGCTTCCTCAGTTTGGCTTCCTTTTCCCACTGGGCTCTGATATTTCACTATGGGTCATTCCTCCTTGGGGACACCCTTCTTACCTTTCTTGAGCACCAGATCCTGTGCCAGGATGGTCCACTGATTGGATACCCTCCTTTCCACACTTGTTCTGCTACCTGTCCTGGGCGACTTCAGCTCCTCCTGCATCCTTCATCTGGCATGGATGCCTGCTCTGCTTGGCCTAACCTAATGACTTTAGGATTGAACTGTATGGGAAAGAGAAAGGAAAAGGGTAATGGAAGGGGTTCAGTTATCTTTTCAAGAAACTAAAACCCCAGAAAAACATATTTTATATTTCTCCGCAAATTGTTCATTTTCGGTACTCTTTCTTTTTCTTTAGATCTGAGCTTTCATCTGGAGCTATTTTTCTTCAACATAAAAAACCCTCTTTAACATTTCCTGAAGCACAAGTCTGTTAGTGCTAAGTTTTCTCAGTTTTGTTTTTCTGAAAAAGCATTTTGCCTTTATTTTGAAATAGATTTTATAGAATTCTGACGTTTTTCCCACTGTAAAATATTAAAAATGGAAAAATATGTGAAACACCTGCTTTTAAATGTTGGACAACAAGGCAGCACAGTATTGTGATCTCTGAAAGAAGGGAAGAAATGATGTAAGATCTATGACAGCTCAGGTTTACTTCCTGGGGAATGACAGGTTTTTAAAATTCATTCTATTTTAAGATGTAATTCCATCATCCTCTGGCTTGCATTGCTTTAAATCAGTTACTGGCTAAAGTTTTTTTCTGCTTTTGTGTCTTTTTTTCTTGTTGCTTTTAGGATTTCTCTCTTTATCATTGACTTTTCAGCAGTTTGGTTATGATGTACCTTCAAGTGGTTTTCTTTATGCTTGTCCTATTTGGAGTTCATTGAGCTTCTTGGATCTGTGGGTTTATATTTTTAGCAAATTTAGAAAGTTTTCAGCTGTTATTTTCTCAGCCATTTTTGTCTCCTTCTTTCCGGGACTCCAGTAATATAAATATTATATAACTTAGATAACTTAATATTTTTCCATAGGTCATTCAATTTCTGTTCACTTTTTGCTAGTCTTGTTTTTCTTTCTGTGCTTCATTTTGAATAGTGGTTATTGCTATTTCTTCGAGTTCTGTAATTTTTTAATGCAAGTGTCTGATTTGCTATTAGGATTAGGCTCTTCTAGTGAACTTTTAAGTTACAGATATTGTATTCATCTGTAGAAGTTTCCTTTGGTTCATTTTTAAAATCCCACTTCACTTCATTTTAAGTTCATTTTTTTCTTTATATCCTTAAACATTGTTTATAATAGCTCTTTTAAAGAATCTGTTTACTATTTCTATTATCCTTGCAATTTCTCTGTATGTTTCTATTTTGGTTTCTCTCTTAGTTATGTGTCACATTTTCCTGCTTCTTTGCAAATCTAGTAATTTTTTATTATATGTTGGATAATCTTGTAAGTTATATTGTTGAGTATCTAAATGTTGTCTTTCTTTGAAGAGAGTTGAATTTTGTTCTGGAAATCAGTTAATTTACTTGAAGATAAATTTAATCTTTTCCATTTATATTTAAGCATTTTAAGGGAAAATCTAGAGTAACTTTCACACTAAGGCTAGTTTATCCCTATTTCTGTCATGTAACATTTCTGGATCTTTATAGAATGCCCCAAATACTCAATGACACATCTCTGGTTTGGTTTAACTTATAAATTTCTCAATCCTGTATGTACTCTGCTAGTGACTCAGCTTACAGGTCCCTGGTATATGTTTTGTCCCTGGTAGATATGTTTTGTTCAGCTTCATGGTGTCTCACTCTGTGCATACACAGCTTAGAATATACTCAAAGACTCAAGGAGATCCATATGCATATTTCTCAAGCTCTCATTCTATGTAACTCCCACTTTTCTGCCCATAAATTCCAGCAGCCTCAACAAACTTGAACTGCAGGATCTGTCTTGGCTTCGTGAGACTATCTGGCACCCTATCTATCATAAGTATCTAATATATGCCCCCAGGTAGTAAAGCTGGGCTGTCATAGATCTTACGTCATTTCTTCCCTTCTTTCAGAGATCACAATACCATCCTGCCTTGTTGTCCAACATCTAAAAGCAGTTGTTTTGTGTATTTTTTCCATTTTATATATTTCATAGTGGGAAAGATAGCCTGGTTCCAATTACCTTGTCATGGCTGGAAGTCAGTGACTGTGTGATAGTTTTCTGAACTTGGATAATAGTTTCTGGCTGTCCTTCTATGTGCGTCTCTTTTTCTTTTCTTTCCCATTTCTTACAGTCTGTCTAAACTCTTATTCTGCACCGAATATTGTGTCTTCTCAAAATTCACATGTTGAAGCCCTAATCCTCGATGTACAATATTTGAAGATAGGGCCTGCGGAGAGTTGATAAAAAGTTAAATGAGGTCAAAAGGGTGGCTCTAATCCAATAGAACTGGCGCCCTTTTAAGAAGAGAAAGAGACACCAGAGGTCTCTCCCTGCTATGTGAGGATGCAATGAGAAGGTGGCTTTCTGCAAGTCAAGAAGAGGGCCCACATTAAGAAATGAAATGGCCAGTTTCTTTATTTTGGACTTCATAGCTTCTAGAACTGTGAGATATGTTTCTGTTGTTTAAGCAATCCAGTCTATGGTATTTTTTTTTATGGCATCCTAAGCAGACTAAAATAACTCTTAATTTTCATCATGCTAAATCCCCCACTTCACTGCTCTTTGCCTTTATTTTCCATCCTTCTTCACTGAGAAAATATATGCCATCAGATAAGAACTCCTTCAGGTTGCTTTGTTACCTGCTTCCAAGCCTATTTTTCTGATCTCCCTACCCTCTTTTCAAATGTACTTTCATCTGTACCTACGTTTGCTTCCTTTTCTGTTCTCAAGAAATTTTGCTTGTATAATGTGCAGTATTTATAGCAGATGCTTTTATTTAATTTCTACTATAGGTAGTGATATTATCTACTTTGGGGCCATTATTAATACCAGTTCTGAGTAAATGAAGTGTAATTGACAGAAAGCTGTAATAATTAACTTTAAATACAAGATTATTTGTCAATATAGTTTTTGTTGCCTCTTAACCAAGGTACTCAATTGTCGACCTATACCAAATCATACCTGGAGGTGTAGGACTATGTTCCTTGATTTACAAGCATGTGTAAAATATTTACCAAGTAAGTGAATATATCATAAAATTTAATAAATTAACAAGCTATTTCGTGGAGTGACGTCTCCAAACTGGCAGAGTAGAACCAATCTGGCTTCACTCCTCCCCTCAGAAAATGAGCACCAGGATTATCACCATCAGTATCCCAGAACTCACGTCTGAGGCTGAGTTGATCCCTGGGTGTACAAAGAAATGAAAAACTCTAAGCAGACTGTAAGAGAAATTGACTTCTCTGTGATGCACTCCCCTTATTTCCCAGGGACCATGCAGAAAATTCCCCCACAACTCAATTTCCACATGAAAAAAGTAAAACTGAGGCAGCCGGCCAGCCTCCCCACTGTTTTAAATTTCTTTGCAGGAATACTGTTTTTGTGAAGGAACAAGAAGGAAAGTGAGTGCCTGTAGGGAGAAAAACCCCTGAGAGCAGTTAGAGACAAAGGGCAACTCCAGCCCTTGAAATTCTGCTCTTTATCTTAGCCAAAGGAGACACTCAATCAGAATGGCTGTTCAGCAGCACCGTGCTGTAAGAGGCACACTCCATGGGTCCTCTAGGCACAAACCTCTTCCCAGCATTCCTCTCACACAGTGGGAGTGTTCCCTGTGGGGCCTGCTCTGCCAACCTAGGATGGGCAACACTATGAACGTCTGTGAGAACTGAGGCAAACGTGGATAGAATTATGGCATCATCTAGTGCTGAAAAGGAGGTAGCAATCTAGCATTAATGGAACTCAGCAGGCAAACTGCAAAGAATCTCCAAGCAAATATACCTTAGAAAAAGCAAAACCAGCTAGACAGTAAAGACTGAAATAAATTACTAATTCTTCAGTGCAAAGATATATATTCGTAAAAACAGCAAACAGGGGCCCGTGATCTTCCCAAACAGACAAAGCAAGGAGCTAGTGATTGATACTAATAAGATGGTAATGTGTGAGCTTTTACACTGAGAATACAAAATAACAGTTCTAAGAAAACTCAGTGAACTCTAAGATAACACACAAAAGCAATTTATAAATTTATCAGAGAAATTTAACAAGGAGATTAAATTTTTAAAATGTTTTTAAAACTCAAACAGAAGAGCTGGGCCTGGTGGCTGAGGCCTGTAATCCCAGCACTTTAGAGGGCCAAGGCTGGTGGATTAGCTAAGGTCAGAAGTTTCAGACCAGCCTGGCCAACATAGTAAAACCCTATCTCTACTAAATTAAAAAAAAAAAAAAAAAAATAGCCAAGTGTGGTGGTACACGCCTGTAATTCCAGCTACTTGGGAGGCTGAGGCACGAGAATCACTTGGACCCAGGAGGTGGAGGTTGCAGTGAGCTAAAATTGTGCCAGTCCATTCCAGTCTCAGCCACAGAGTGAGACTCTGTCTCAACAAACAAAAAATGGCTGGGTATGGTGGCTCACACTTGTAATTCTAGCACTTTGGGAGGGCAAGGCAGATGGATCATGAGGTCAGGAGTTTGACTTCATGACCAAAACACCAAAAGCATTGGCAACAAAAGCCAAAATAGACAAATGGGACCTAATCAAACTCCACAGCTTCTGCACAGCAAAAGAAATAGTCATTAGAGTGAATCGGCAACCAACAGAATGGGAAAAAATTTTTGCAGTCTACCCATCTGACAAAGGGTAGATTCCAGAATCTACAAAGAACTGAAACAGATTTACAAGAAAAAAACAAACAAGCCCATTCAAAAGTGGGCGAAGGATATGAACAGACACTTTACAAAAGAAGACATACATGAAGCCAACAAACATATGAAAAAATGCTCATCATCACTGGTCATTAGAGAAATGCAAATCAAAACTACATTGAGATACCACCTCACGCCAG
>PVKV010026782.1:0-27416 GCA_004027835.1 Alouatta palliata
GATGCTGCCAGCTGAGTGGCCCAGGAGTAAGAACCTCACAGGGGCTGAGTGGACTCCATGCCCCAGCCACTGTCCTGACCACCCACATTTCTTGGGAATAAGACCTCCCACAATGGCCTCCCGGCAGTAGCGATACCCAGACTGGCACATGGACTTTGTTCGACTGCCAGGAGGATGCTGCCGCAGTGCCCCAGGGCAGCCAGGAACACCCATTCTGGAATGAGCGCTTGGAGGAGGGCTAAGCTGTGCAAAGGGCCCCTCTCTGCTCAGGTTGGTGGGGAGGGAGCCCACCAATACCAGAGACCCCTCAGGACTCAGTGAGGGGTGCAGTAGCTGTCACTGCAGAGCTGAGATGGTTTGGAGAGAAGGTACATGCCTTTTTGGCTGCATTGAGTAGCACCTGATAGCCAGTTAGTAACACTTACTGAATAAAGAAATGATTAAATGGATGCAAAAAAAATATTGCCTTTGCTTCTTTGTACCCAAGCCTCAGTTCCCTCAGCTGTATAGTGGGGACACCACCTACCTGGCTGGACTGTTGTGAAGTTTAAATAAGCCAGGTTAACTTCACCCCCTCTTTTAAGACACACCCCTGACACTGCCTCCTCCAAGAAGCCCCATCTGCCTTCCCGTGTGAATATGACGCCCCTCTGGGCTCTAGGGTATTTTAGAACAATGCCTTCCCTGCGCTTTAGGAACCACCCTGTATCCCTGGATTTGGAGCAGCTGCAGGGGAGGAGCCATACCTGACTAATCTCTGGGTCTCCCAGCGGGTAAGTAAGTGGCATCAGGGCAGGGCTGTGCCTGCTGCAGGTGCTTATAAAGGATGTACTTGGCAGAGAGTAGGCAGCCGGCCAGAGAGCTCCTCTCTCCCTAGCTGACTGCCTGGGCAGGAAAGGCCAGTTCAGGAGACCCAGCCTCCCTCGGCTGTTGTCACCTCTGCCTGCATTTCCAACCCCCTTGGTCAGGGATTCAATTTTAGGGTTCCAGTGGGAGGCCAGGAGACTCACTCCAGGCACTTCTTCCATGTCTTTGTTTTTGTTTTGTTTTGTTTGTTTGTTTTTTGAGATGAGTCTTGCTCTGTCACACAGGCTGGAGTGCAGTGGCACAATCTTGGCTCACTGCAACCTCTGCCTCCCAGGTTCAAGCAATTCGTCTGCCTCAGCCTCCTGAGTAGCTGGGATTACAGGTGTGTGCCACCACACCCAGCTAATTTTTGTATTTTTAGTAGAGACAGGGTTTCACCAGGTTGGCCAGGATGGTCTCATCTCCTGACCTCGTGACCTGCCTGCCTTGGCCTCCCAAAGTCCTGGGATGACAGGCGTGAGCCACTGCGCCCTGCCAGAGCCAGTGTCTTTTGTAGACATCTCACCAAGATGCTAAGATGTTTTGATACAGGCATATAATGTGTAGTAATCACAACAGGGGAAATGATGGAACCATCACCTCAAGCATTTATCCTTTCTTTCTGTTACAGAAAATCTAATTACACTTCTTTATCTCTTCTTAACTGTATAATAAATTATTGTTGACTGCAGTCACCCCACTGTGCCACCAAATATGGATCTTCTTCATTCTATCCAACTATACCATTAACCATCCCCGCTCCACTTCACCCCCCAAACCCACTACCCTCCCAGCCTCTGTTAACTGTCTATCTCCATGAGTTCAATTGTTTTAATTTTTAGATCCCCAGCTGGGTTGGGTGGCTCATGCCTGTAATCCCAGCACTTTGGGAGGCCAAGGAGGGCGGGTCACGAGGCCAGGAAATCAAGACCAGCCTGGCCAACATGATGAAACCCCATCTCTATGAAAAATACAAAAGTTAGCTGGGTGTGGCTGTATGCACCTGTAATCCCAGCTACTCAGGGGATGAGACAGGAGAATCGCTTGAACCTGGAAGGTGGAGGTTGCAGTGAGCCAAGACCTCACCACTGTCCTCCAGCCTGGGTGACCAAGAAAGACTCCTTCTTGGAAAAAAAAATGCAAAGACCTGGAAGAAGTGCCTGGAGTGAGTCTCCTGGCCTCCCAGTAGGACCCCAAAATTGAATCCTTGACCAAGGGGACTGGCAATGTCAACAGAGGTAACAGCCAAAGGAGGCTGGGTCTCCTGAACTGGCCACATCTGGCCAAAAAAAAAGAGGCCAGGTGCAGTGGCTCACACTTGTAATCCCAGCACTTTGGGAAGCCAAAGGGTGCGGATCATGAGATCAGGAGTTGGAGATCAGCCTGGTCAGTATGGTGAAAACCCATCTCTACTGAAAATACAAAAAACTAGCTGGCCATGGTGGCCCACACCTGAGTCCCAGCTACTCGGGAGGCTGAGGCAGGAGAATTGCTTGAACCTGGAAGACGAGTTTGCAGTGAGCTGAGATCGCAATTGATTCGTGTATGTTGAACCATCCTCGTATCCCTGGGATAAATCCCACTTGGTGATGATGAATAATATTTTTAATGTGTTAATTCAGTTTGCTAGTGTTTTGTTGAGAATTTCTGTCATCAGTCTTCCTAAGAGACATTGGCCTGTAATTGTTGTAATGTGTCTTTGTCTGGCTTGGGTATCAGGATAATACTGGCCATGTAGAATGTGTTTGGAAGTATTCCCTCCTCTGTTTTTCAGAATAGTTTGAGTATGATTGCGATCCCGGGTTTGAGCGATTCTCCTGCCTTAGCCTCCTGAGTAGCTAGGATTACAGGCGCATGCCATCACACCCAGATAATTTTTTGTATTTTTAGTAGATACAGGGCTTTGCCATGTTGGGCAGGCTGGTCTTGAACTCCTGACCTCAGGTGATCTGCCCGCCTCAGCCTCCCAATGTGCTGGGATTACAAGTGTGAGCCACCATGCCTGGCCAGTTTTTATATATATTTTTTAGTAGAGATGAGTTTTCACCATGTTGGCCAGGCTGGTCTCGAACACCTGACCTCAGGTGATCTGCCCTCCTCAGCCTCCCAAAATGCTGGGATTATAGGGGTGAGCCACTGTGCTCAGCCCATGGTTCAATCTTGATAGGTTTTATGTGTCTAGAAATTTACCCATTCTGAGTTTTCCAGTTTATTAGCATATAGTTGTGCAGAGTTGCCTCTAACTATCCTTTGAATTTCTGTGGTGTTAGTGGTCATGCCTGCTTTTTCATCTCTATTTGGGTCTTTTTTTTTGGAGTCTGGCTAAAGGTTTGATTTTGTTTATGTTTTCAAAAAACAACTTTTTGTGTTATTGATGTTTGTATTGTTTCCTTCATTTCAATTTCATTTATTTCTGCTCTGGTCTTTTTTTTTTTTGAGACAGTTTCACTCCTGTTACCCAGCTGGAGTGCAGAGGTGCAGTCATGGCTCACTGCAGCCTCAACTTCCTGGGCTCAGGTGATTCTCCCACCTCAGCTTCCCTAGTAGCTGGGACTACAGGCACTCATCACCACACCAGGCTAGTTTTTATATTTTGGTAGAGACGGGGTTTCACTATGTTGGCCAGGCTGGTCTCAAACTCCTGACCTCAAGCGATCTGCCTGCCTTGGCCTCCCAAAGTGTTATGATTACAGGCATGAGCCACTGCGCCCGGCCTATATTTTGATTATTAAATGCACTGTCACCCAGCAACAAGCTTGGCTGTTCTCTGACCTCCCTCTAATATGCTGAGTGGAGTCAGGCCCTTCTCCGCTGCTGTGATGGGCATTTTCTCCCTTCCCTCTGAAGACAGCTGTTCCTGCCTGGCTTTGAGGACACCAGGGGGACAGCTCAGCTTCCTCACCGAAAATGCCTAGAATACTGTCTTCTTCCACAGACTGGGGACCCTGCAGGGGCAGTGACCAGGCCATGTCTGTTTTTGCCAGCACTGCAGGGGCGGGCCCACAGCAGGTGTCAGGCATGGCATGCTGACTGTCCCTGTGAGGACCAAGGGACTCCCTCCCTGCCCAGGGCAAGTGCAGTGTGGCAGAATGGGCTCAGCAGCCCCAACCAGTGGGTCAGCATGCAGTCACGGGGCCCCTCACCCTCAGGAGGAGCAGCAGCCCCAGGCTGGCACACAAGAGGTCAGACAGACACCAACACAGGCTCAGGAATAGCCCAGAGCCCATGCATATATTTTGCAGGGAGAGCCCAGTGAAAAATGAAGGCAAGGTCCTTTTCTTAAAAACTACTAAGAATTTGGCCAGGCTCAGTGGCTTACGCGTGTAGTCCCAGCACTTTGGGAGGCCAAGGCAGATGGATCACGAGGTTGGGAGATCAAGACTATCCTGGCTAACATGGTGAAACCCTGTCTCTACTAAAAACACAAAAATGTAGCGAGGCATTCTGGCACACGCCTTTAGTCCCAGCTACTTGGGAGGCTGAGGCAGGAGAACCCTTGAACCCAGGGAGTAGAAGTTACAGTGAGCAGAGATCATGTTACTGCACCCCAGCCTGGGTGACAGAGAGAGATGTCTCAAAAAAAAAAATTACTAAGAATCTGAGTAAGATAAACAGCACAGCATGATCCAACCCAGGGCCCTTTCTGATGGCACAGGTCACACACACATAAAGCCGGCCGGGCCTGCAGGTCAGAGATGCATTCCAGGGGAGACGTCAGCCTCTGCCCAAGGTCTCAGTCCCTCGCTGCTGGAGCCAGATGGAAGGAATGCCTGTGCACCTTGGGAGGACTCTCATGGTGTTCCAGGGGTTGGCATTCACTCCACGGAGACACACAACTCAAATGCACACAGGCACGAAAGAATGGCAGTTCTGTTTTAAAAAATTAATTTATAAATATTTCTCCACTGTACAAAGTTCTCCCAGCCCTGCCCACCCCCATCACTGTTCACATCTCATGTTTCTAAAATACCAATTATATTTATTTTTTTAAATCATAAACTATATATTTTTTCTTTCTTCATATCTAAAACTATTTACAGGGGCACAGAGAAGCTGGGGTGGCCTGGCCGAGGTCAGGATGAGTCAGTGCAGGCAGATGGAGGGGGCAGGAAGAGATGGAAGTAGCTCCTCTTGGTGGCGGGCGAGGGTGGGCAGCTGTCCTCCGCTGACAGGTACTGGCTGTGGGGTGTGGGTGGGGGTGTGGGTGGGGGTAGGTAGTACTTGCTGGCCTTCCAGTGGTTGGCACTGTAGTCGCTGTCACACACATCAGTGCTGCAGGGCTTCATCAGGGGCACCATTCCTCATATGATGTAAGGCCTGAAAGGGACACAGGCAGAGGAGTGGGTGTGGGAGGCACATCGCCCTGGTGGGCACAGGGACCCCGAGGCTGTGAACAGGAAAGGTCTGTCCACTGCCCACTCCAGAAGAGGCAGGCCTGACTCTGGACCCACCCTGCTGTGTGGCCTGGGCTCACCACTTACCTTCTGAGCCTAAACAGCCCCACTTCTACCATGGGCATGCCCACACCTGCCCTGTAGCCTGCCAAGCCTGGGCCCTGGCAAGGCTGCCTCTGAGGAGAATGAGGCCTCCAAAGCCTGCTAGCTGACCTTGACCTGGAGCTCACTTCGCCTCTCTGTGCTTTAGCTTCTCATTGATAAAAGTGGGGGATGAGCCAGGCACAGTGGCTCATGCCCATAATCCCAGCACTTTGGGAGGCTGAGGCATGTGGATCATGAGGTCAGGAGTTTGAGACCAGCCTGACCAACAAGGTGCTAAAAATACAAAAATTAGCGGGGTGCAGTGACACGTGCCTGTAGTCCCAGCTATTCGGGAAGCTGAGGCAGGAGAATCACTTGAACCAGGAGGCAGAGATTGCAGTGAGCCGAGATCACGCCATTGCACTCTAGCCTGGGCGACAGAGCAAGACTCCTTCTCAAAAAGAAAAAAGAGAAAAAAAGCAGATAATAAAATAGTAAACATTTCAAAAGAGGTTTGTGACAGATACAGGAGATTCTACCCGGAAAGTGCTAGAAACAGTGCCAGACAGAATAGGGAACTGGATAACTGTTCCCTGTAACGTTGCTACTGTAAAGGTTGGCAACTGGTGTGGTCTGGCTGTGTCCCCACCCAGATCTCATCTTGACCTGTACTCCCATAATTCCCATGTGTTGTGGGAGGGACCCAGTGGGAGCTACTTGAATCATGGGGGCGGTTTCCCCCATACTGCTCTGGTGGGAGTGAATAAGACTCATGAGATCTGATGGTTTCATAAGGAGAAACCTCTTTGGTTTGGTTCTCATTCTCTCTTCCCTGTGGCCGTGTAAGATGTGACTTGCTGCTCCTTGCCTCCTACCATGATCGTGAGGCCTTCTAAGCCATGTGCAACTGAGTCCATTAAACTCCTTTCCTTTATAATTACCCAGTCTTGGGTATGTCTTTATTTGCAGTGTGAGAACAGACTAACATGGCAGCCAAGGGGCCTGGAATGCTCCCTTCCTGAGTTCAAGCAACCTGACTCGGGATATGTCTCCTGTCCTCCCAGAGGCCACCTGCACCCAACAGGAGCCCAGAAACCCTGCATGCAGCTGTGTGAGTCCTGGATCGGAACCTTGGTGTGTTTGGGAGCCCCGGTCCTGTCACAGTGGGGCTTGCGATGGGTGGGAAGGAGCAGCTAACACCGGGTGTTGAGAAACATGCAACGGGATACTCCTCTTGGGACCCAGCTGCTGCGAGCTCAGACGCGGCGGGAAGATGTCTCCACCGTGGAGCAGGACAGCATGAGCAAAGTCAGGAGGTGGGACGGGGCCTGGCGAGACTGGCCTGCCCGGTGTGGATGACAATTCTGGAGACAGTGTTCTGTGAGGCAGCTGGGACAGACTGTGACAGTCTGACATACTACTGTGGCATCAGGGAGCTACTGCAGCTCCTTGAGCAGGGAGGTGGCTGGATCCAGAGGGGGATGGAAATGGGGGCTGCAGTCCCCGCTCCCCAGCCAGGCCTAGGAGTTCATAGAAATGGCCACTAGGTGGCAGGCGGCACCACACTCAGGAGGCCCTGCTGCTCCATGGCCCCGAGCAGTAAGGATACGTGGTCCAGAAGTGGCCTGGCCCAGGCCCACCCTATCCCACCCCATCACCCCTGGGGGTGTGGCCCAGTGCAGCTGGTGGGTGGGCCATGTTGGCTAGCACCAGTGGATTAAAGGTCGGGAGGCTCACCCTGCCCCTTCCAGGCTCTCATTCAGCTCCTGCAGAGACCAGGGCACCTGGGTCCCTCTTCTCCACACGTACAGGTACCCCTCCCCACCCAGGGAGGTAGGGCCTGTGACTCCAGCATGGGCAGCTCGGGGACTGGTGTTGGGCTGAGCAGCCCCGTGGGTTTCCTGGGCTCAAACAGGCCACTGTGGCAAGTGAGCAGCCTGGGCTGTCCTGGTGATGTCACACGATTAGGGGTTGATGGTGGGTGCTGCAGTAGCCTTCACAGGCTTGTCCCATCCTAAGAAGACCGAGCCATGGAGGGGGCATCTCGACTGCCAGAGTCACACAGCTGGACTCAAACACACAGTCAGACCCTGGAGCCCAAGCCCTCAGCCCCAGTGCCTCAGCTTCCCTGCAGTGGGATGTTGGGTGGGGTGGGAATGCCCCTGTGGCACCGTTCAGGGCCCACGGTGCCACAGGCATGTCCCAGCTCCCGACAGGCACATCCTGAAGAGCAGCTCAGAATGTAGGGTTCTGTTGGTTTCTGAACCTAACATGCAGGCCCTGCTGGGGCTGCAGAGGCAGCCTAGTGTGGCTGGCAGAGCAGAGGGAGGCGGGGCTGGGCCTGGCACCTGCCCACCAGCCTCCAGAACCCCTCACCAGTGGCATGGGGACACGGCACCTCCACCACATGCTGGCGGAAACCCAAGGGCCATGGAAGGCTGTGGGGGGATGTCCTACCTGTACAGTCTCACGGTGGCCAGAATGTCTGAAGAGTAGAACATGTCCATGTCGTACAGTGAGGGGTCCGTGGCCAGGGAGGCTGGTGGGTTCGGGATCTGAGGACAGCCAAGCCAGGGTGACCCTGGGCTCTCCCTCCTCCCCTCCTTCCCTCCCTCTCCTTCCCCACCTCCATCTTTTCTTGCTTCCTTCCCTTCCTCCCTCCTTTTCTTCCTCCCTTCCCTCCCTCCTTCCTTCCTTCATTCTTCCTCTCTCCTTCCCTCCTTCCTTCATTCCTTCCTTCCCTCCCTGTCTCCCTCCTTCCCTCTTTTCTTCCTTCCCACGCTCCTCGGGCTTTTCTTGCAGGGAGGCCGTCTGGCCCCGCGCTTTCTGGGACCCCTTTCTCTGGCCACTTGTGGACAGGAGTGGCAGCAGCAGCCACCCACCCCGAAGGTCATCTTGGTGAGAGGCAAAGGAAACCCAGGCACTTGTGGCCCCAGAAGCCCGCACCACTCCTGAGTACCTGCCTTGTGACCAGATGCTGAGCTGTGAAGGCAGAGATGGGACTTCAGCCAGCCCCTTTGTGGCCAGCCCCCAGCAGTGGAAGGTATCCCCGTGGGCCCTGAGTGTCCCCCACACCACTGAGCACCTCACCAGGCTCCTCAGGGACCTTCCCAGGAACTGTCCTTCTGACCCTTCCTCCCGTGCCTCCTCCGTCCATCATGCACAGTCCAGCTCCTGCAGTCACGCCCTTGTTCCCAACACTTGGGGGCTCTACGTCCCTGCTGAAGCCCTGACCCACGCACAGAGGTCGCCATGCTGAGGCAGGGGCCACAGCCCCACTCCAGACACAGGCATGCCTTTCACAAGGGCCTGTACTGACACTAGCCCCAAAGTTGGGATAGTAAACACAGAAATCCACCATGCGAACTCGCCCTCCAGGGCCGGGCAGCACACAACCATCCCTACAAAGGGATGAAGGGAGCAGGGGCCCCAGGTCCAGACACCCACACAGGTCTGCACCATCTAGCAAGTGCCACTGATGGCACCCCAACCCAACATGCAGCTTCCCAAAGGGCGCAGGGCTTAGGTGGGTCTCTGCAGGCCATCCTGGAAAGCATATGGCCAGATCCGAGCTCCTACGAGTAATGGGAATGGAACTATCAGTTATGCCCTGAGGAACTCAGTTCTCCCGGGCCCCCAGTGTGGTACGAGGGGACAGCCTTTCACGCCAGAGAGCACAATCTTTCACACCAGACAAACCTGGGTGAAGTCCTGTTTTATCACCTTCTGGCTGCAGCAGGATCCCTGGGGAGGGACTTCACCTGTCTTAGCCTGTTTCTTCATCTTTAAAATGGGCTCGACCCAGCACTTCGGGAGGCTGAGGTGGGCAGATCACTTGAGGTCAGGAGTTTCAGACCAGCCTGGCCAACATCGTGAAATCCCATCTCTACTGAAAATACAAAAATTAGCTGGGCATGGTGGCGGGCACCTGTAATCCCAGCTACGTGGGAGGCTGAGGAGGCGGAGGCTGCAGTGAGTCGAGATCACACCACTGCACTCCAGCCTGGGTGACAGATCAGGACTCTGTCTCAAAAACAAATAAATACATAAAAATAAATTAATACAATAAAATAAAGTAATGTGATGGGCTTGTGAAGGCCTGCTTCCTGGGGCTATCCTGATGGCTGGCAAGTAGCTTATGGGGAGTGCCTGGGCCCTTCCCCTGCCCTTTAGGAAGCAGTGCTGGGCCCTGTTCTTTCTGGGGAGGGTCGTCCTTGGCCCAGAGAGCCAGCCTAGGGATTCCTCAGGACTTAACTGCAACATCGGGAGGGCCCGAGATTGGGGGCATTTCGGAGGGTGCTTCAAAGAAACCAGATAGGGAGGCAGCAGAAAGGGCTTCCTGCAGCTGCCCGTGCCCCAGCCTATGGCGTCTGTTTCCACCTCTTCCAATGAACTTGACCAGACTTGGTTTCTCTCCTACATCCCAAGGCAAAATGTGAGATTCTGTCCAAATCTGCACTGGGCAGACTTTTGGCAAAATCTACCAGAGCAGTGCCTCGGCAGCGCCTCAGATGTCCAGTGACCCGCAGCCGTGCCCTCTTCAACGAGGACTGGATCTCGGCCCAGGCTGGGGGTGGGGAGGCTCTACCTCAGCCCATCTGCTAGTCGTGCGTTTTTTTTTTTCTTTTTGAGACAGAGTCTCTCTGTCGCCCAGGCCAGAGTGCAATGGCATGATCTCAGCTCACTATAACCTCTGGGATTACAGACATGTGTCACCATGCCCAGCTAATTTTTGTGTTTTTAGTAGAGATGGGGTTTCATCATGTTGGCCAGGCTGGTCTCGAACTCCTGCCTCATAACCTACCCGCCTTGGCCTACCAAAGTCCTGGGATTACAGGCATAAGCCGGTGTGGCCCTCTGCTGAGAAAAGACAGACTGTCCCTTTCAGAGGGCCACTTGGCAAGAGCAGTTAAAATGGCCAAGGCTGCACCACAGCAGGAGAGGGGACCCTGATGGCCTCCAGTGGGGGCCCAGCCACACCTGACAAGCAGCGTTGTTTGGCCACCAAGAGTGTGACAGCTCTGCCCTCGAAGCAGAACAAACTTCAGGGTGCAGGGGAAGTAGAGGAGCAGGTGGTCGTGAGCTGGCCAGCCTGGCCCCACTGCCTACTGACCCAACAACTCAGGCCAGTGGTTAACGCTCAGTTCTTTGGTCTCCTTGCTGCAAAATGAGGAAAACAACAGCACCACTACTGGGAGATGAGTTAAGGCAGCATTCTAGGCAGGGCACACACGGCAGCCAGGAGTCCCCACAATACTCAGAACACCAGCCTTTTATTTTATTTTTTTTGAGACAGCTGGAGTGCAGGGGTGCAATCCCGGCTCACTGCAACCTCCACCTCCCAGCTTCAAGTGAGTCTCCTGCCTCAGCCTCCCAAGTAGCTGGAACTACAGGCACGTGCCATCATGCCTGGCTAATTCTTGTGTTTTTAGCAGAGACGAGGTTTCACCATGTTGGCCAGGACTTGATCTCTTGACCTCGTGATCTGCCCACCTCAGCCTCCTAAAGTGCTGGGATTCCAGGCATAAGTCACCACACCCAGCCTAACTTTGCTAATTTAAAAATGGCTGGCTTCGTGCAGAGTTTCTTTTATGGGTAGGAAAATGTTCTAAAATTAACCGTGATGAGGGCTGCACACATCTGTGAATATCCTAAAACCCACTGAATTGTACACTTTTTGAAGTGGGTAAGTTGTATGGTTAAAAAATCAAGTGATTTACAAAAAATAGCTGGCTGGTCAGTGCCATCTCTTATTGCCTGATAAGTTCCTCCCAGCTCCTGAGGGAGAATAGGAAAGGAGAATTCCATTTCCCGAGCCTCCTGCTGTGTGCTCGGGGCCCTGCTTGGGTTTCTGGCGCTCCTGGCTGGTTAGGTGGTGTTGCAGCAGCAGGAGCAGAGAAGAAGTTTAAACTCTCGGCTTCTGGCTCCCAGCTCCCTTTGTCCTGAAACACAGTCAGGCCCTGGAGCCTGTAGAAGACTCAGCTCCTGTCCAGGAAACCGAGGATAACCCTCTTCTGCTCCTGCCTTCCCAGGGCCCACCACGGTCAGGTGCAATAAGAAGAAGCAAAAATGAAGTAAAAATGAAATAAAACAAACAAACAAAAATAAAAAATCAGGCTGGGTGCTGTGGCTCACGTCTGTAATCCCAACACCTTGGGAGGCCGAGGCGTGAGGATAGCTGGAGTCCAGGAATTTGAGACCAGCCTGGGCAATATAGTGAAACTTTGTCTCTGCAAAAAATGTCAACATTATCTGGGCATGGGGACACATGCACGCAGTCCTAGCTACCTGGGGGCTGAGGTGGGAGGATCGCTTGAGTCTAGGTTGAGACTGGAGTGAGCCACGATGGCACCACTGCAATCCAGCCTGAGTGACAGAGTGAGACCCTATCTCAAAAAAAACAAAAAGGAAACAAAGAAGACAAAACCCCATATCTGAGGGACACTCAGAAGGGGCCTGTAGCTAGGGCAGGGAATGCAGGAGGGGCAGCACAGAGCCTTCCAGGAACAGACAGGGCCCCATTCTCTGAGGGCTGCTGTGACCATGATGGTGCCACCACTGCATGCTCCCAGGAGCTTTTTTATTTTGAGACAGAGTCTTGCTCTGTCGCCAGGCTGGAGTGCAGTGGTGCGATCTCAGCTCACTGCAACTTCTGCCTCCCAGGTTCAAGCAATTCTCCTGCCTCAGCCTCCCGAGTAGCTGCAACTACAGGTGTGTGCCACCACGCCCAGCTAGTTTTTGTATTTCAGTAGAGACGGGGTTTCACTATGTTGGCCAGGATGGTCTCAATCTCTTGACCTTGTGATTCATCCGCTTCAGCCTCCCAAAATGCTGGGATTACAGGTGTGAGCCACCGCACCTAGCCCCAAGAGCTCTTGAGAAGCCTGATAACTCTGCTCCCCAGAGAGAAGCAGGTCACATCTATACCCACCATCCAACGGTCTCCCACTGAGGCTGGCTTGGGGTGACAGCAGGATAGAACAGGGTACAGGGAACTCAGGGCTGGGTGGGCAGAGACAATCCTCAGGGTGGCTTGGAGCTGTGCAGGCACCTGCAGATCTCACAGGGACTCTGCCTTCTTAGACATACCATGGTCACCCATATGATACAAACTAGCGTGGTGCAGCTCTGTGGTGCGGCTGCCCTGCCTTCTACAAACACAGCCTGCCTTCCTGGTGCCGGAGCCACGTAGGAACTGTAACCACGCTCAGCCACAAGTCCCAGCTGCACTCAGGACGAAGCTACTTATGGTACAGAGTGACTCCTTCAGCTCTAGAGCGAGCCCAGCTGCCCCCATATTCATTTCTAGAGGACATGAAGATTTGTGGACAACACAGCACATGTCCCACCAGAATACTGAAGGTCAAGTCCAAGGAGTTTCCCCCACACCTACAGTGCCAAAGGGTGGGTTGCTGCAGCCATGCAGGCCTGTGTTGAAGGATTCTGCTGCCAAGCACAGGCTCAGCAGGAAAGCCTGAATGCCATGATCGATTGGCCATGCCTGCCACACGCACAAGAGGGCCCAAGGTAGAGTGTCCCTGATCCACTCCCTAAAGCTGGCCAGACTACTCTCCCGCCACCTCCGGGTCTTTCCATAACTCAAGTTCCTTACCTGTAAAGGGGCCATGCTGGGAACCACCCAGAGCTATGAAATTGAGGGGCACGTGTGGTGTCCCACTGACATACTCAAGTGGGAAGGGCCTGTAGGCCCCTGTGTAGCACTGGCACACCACACGCTGGCACACAAAATAGATGCCACCCATGACAAAGAGTGAGAGGATGATGCTGATGACAGGCCTGATGGCGCTGCTGTGGGCTCCAATGTTATCTGAGGGTGGCCTGTTGATTTCTGCCAGAGACAGAAAGAGGTGGCCGACATTAGGCACCTTCAAGGGGCTGGCTCTGCCACTGGTGGAGGGTGGGGAGAAAGCAGGGGGGCTGGGAGGCTAGGTCTGGGGAGCCTGGTCAACCTCAAGGCAACTCGGCCCTTCAGCCTGTGCGGCCACTGCCCTCCCCCTCTCCCACCCCTAACTTCGACCCTGGCCCCTGTCCAACTCCCCACAGCCCTCAACACATCCCTGCCAAGGCAACCTGGTAGTTACTCCTTCGCCAGGGCCCTCAGTGGTGGCGGAAGGGAGTGTGGCCTGGCCAGCCCAGGGGAGGTTGGTGAAAGTGCAAAGCCAGGCAGCCCCTGGTGCCACCCCCCAGGCCACAGGAGGCACAGGCTCTGCTGGGTGGGCTCCTTGTGCCCACCCCACTATCAAGGTTGCCCTGGAGGAAGTTTCCAGGCTCCAGACTCAGCTTTGGCAAAAGCCACATTCACTCTCCCACAGGGCCAGCCCAGCGATCCTGAGGGTGTCCATGACGTCAGAGGAATGGAGGAAGTGTGCAGGCTCTGCGTGAGGCCTGGCTGTGTATCAACAGCGCCCCCACAGCTGGGGCCCATGGCCATGCTGGAGGCCTGGGCACAGGCCTGTCAGACTGGGAATCTGCCCAGCAGAGGAGGTGATTCTTGGTGACCGCCACCGCTGTCTTCAGGTCCCAAGCCTGACCTGGCAGGAAGGTGCCAAAGCACACATGGAATCCCTTGAGGAAGCTCCCTTGTCCCCCCACAGACTTCTATCCCTGCTGCAGCCAGAAGAGAAGAGCTCTTAGCCCAGGTCTCTTGGCAGTGAAGGTGTGGCCATGTCCCCAGACTCAATGAGTCATTCCTACTTCCTATCTGAACTCAGCTCCCTTCCTGCCTGAATCAGACAGCCTTTCAGGAGCCACCACCTCCAGGAAGCTTCCCTGACTGCCTTGGCCTCCTACCCTGTAGGTCCTATATCCATGACTGCACAGGTCATGCTACTTGAGAAGCATGTGGGACGTGTCATGTACATGTGTGTACACATGACACGTGTGCATATGTGAACATCTCTCCTCCTTAGCCAGATAGTAAGCCGTCAGGGAGCAGGACCACTGCAGCCCTCAGAGCTAAACTTGCTGCCTGACGGATACCGCTGAGCGAGGTCCCGTGGGTCAGTGCGTGCTGCAGGCACCTGGGCACCGTCAGCCCCACCCACCGAGGCGGACTCCATGGCCACCCAGCCCACAGCTCACAGTCTCTCCTCCTGGCCACTGCCCTGGGAAAGGCTTCCCTGCCTCCCGCAAGGAGCCTCCCACCCACCTGAGTCTCTCACACAGCCCCCAGCCCCACTGGGAAGGCACGTCTCCTCCCCTAGACTCCACACTCCTGGGGGAACCCAGGCTGGATGCCCCCTCCCCATGCCAAAGGCTGGCTCACCACACATGAGCTCGTCAGAGCCGTCGATGCAGTCAGGGAAGGAGTTGCACTGCTGCTTGATGAGGACGCACTGGCCGCTGGCACACAGGAACTGGTTGGGCAGGCAGATGGCTGCAAGGAGGGGCCACACACTCAGAGAGGCTACAGGGTGCTCCCAGCCCACCACACAGGGCCCAGCAACCAAGATCTGGGCTCCAAACACAAAGCAGATGGATGGAACCCTTTCTAGGATGGGGGAGTGGTCTAGTGCAGTCTCCACCCTCCCTCGAGGACCCCTGTGGTGAGGCCTATGCCATGTAGGGGAGGAAGTGCCAGGGCTGAGACCTCAATGCACCTCCTGCCCTCACCCCCAAGAGGTATTTGTCAGGTGCCTACTGTGGGAAGGTCCAAGCCATGCAAGTAGTAATAGACCCTGCGCAAGACTCTACCAGGTTGGGGGATGGGTGCCGAGGACAAGAACTGCTGTGAGGAGTCTCACTTCCTGAGAGTGGGGGCCGAGGAGGGCAGTGGTGCCCAGCAGAGTTTGCAGGGAGGGGAGGGAGCAGAACGTACTGGAGATGCAGCCAGCCCACGTGGGAGCAGCATGGCCACAGCCTCTGACCAGAGAGGAAGAGCAAGCCAGGGTGCAGACCGCTGCCTCCTCCCCTCCCCAGATGCCCACTCGGAGGGAGCCATAGCCATGCCCGCCCCAAGAAGCTTGCTAAGTTCCCCACCTGCCCTGCCCTAGGGGTCCCACCCTAGGAATGGGAGATAAAGGGACCCTGTCTTTATAATGGATGGCATGATTTTCTGGTAACTGAGAAGGTAAAAAATCTTCTGAAACAGAGCATGGAGCCAGGACTGGCACAAGGGCCTGCCCCCAGTGCCTCGGGGCATACAGGAGGGGCAGCTGGAGTGGGACTAGGGGGCTCAGATGGTTTCCACTTCTGTCCCTCCAAATCACAACTGAAATGTGACCCTCACCGGGCGTGGTGGCTCATGCCTGTAATCTCAGAACTTTGGGAGGCTGAGGTGGGTGGATAGATTGAGGTCAGTAGTTCGAGACCAGCCTGCCCAACACGGTGAAACCCCATCTCTACTAAAAATACAAAAATTAGCTGGTCATGGTGCTGAGTGTCTGTAATCCCAGCTACTCGGGAGGCTGAGGCAGGAGAATCGCTTGAACCTGGGAGGCGGAGGTTGCAGTGAGTCTACATGGTAGCACCACTGAAACTCCAACCTGGGCAACAGAGCGAGATTCTTTCTCAAGTATAAATAAAATAAAATAAAACATGACCCCCAAGGTTGGAAATAGGGCCTGGTGGGCAGTGTTTGGGTCATGGGAGCAGATGCCTCAGGAACAGGTTGATGCCCTCCCTGCGGTAACGAGTGGGCTCTTGCTGTGGTTCACATGGAAGCTGGTTGCTTAAAGGAACCTGGCACCTCCTCTCAAGGTGAGAACAAAAGGGAGAGGTGCTGTCGGTCTCTCTCCCTCTCTCTCTCTGTCGCTCCCTCTCTCGCCATGTGATGCACCTGTTCCCGCTTCGCCTTCCACCAAGAGTCAAAGCTTCCTGAGGCCTCACTAGAAGGTGCGCAGATGTGGGTGCCATGCTGATACCACCTGCAGAACCATGAGCCAGACAGACCTCTTTCCTTCCTAACCCACCGGCCTCAGGTACTCCTTCATAGCAACGAGAAATGGACAAACACATGGAAAATTCCTAACCACAGCTCCTGTGAGCTGAAATCACGAACTGCAGGTGCCAGGCCACGGTGCACAGCAGGGCTGGGGAAGCCCTGTCTGTCAGGGGTCAGACATGATGACTGGGGCTTTGAAGGCCATAGGTCTCCAGCATAACCACCTGGCTCTGCTGCCTTGGGCATGAAACCAGTCACAGACGTGATATAAATGAATGAATGGGCGTGGCAGTGCACCAATAAAACTTTATCTACAAAACTAGGTGGTGGGCTGGATTTGGGCCCTGGGCCCTTAGTTTACAGAATCCATCAAATTCTCAAATGGTCAATGAGCCAGAAGGACTTGGCCACTGTGCCTTTATAGAAAAACATGCCGGGAGGCTGCTCCCAGGCCCTCATCTTCTATGAAATGTCTGCTCCTTGTGAATGAGGATGTAGGACAGTGGCCAGAGCCCATCTGTGTTACCTAACAGAGCCGGTGGCTTTGGGAGAGGCAGGACATTGACAGCTCCTTGGCAGTCCTGGGCCGGAGGTGCTGACAACACATGGCAGGCCACCGACCAAGCAGGTCATTCATGAAAGGAAAACTCGGGCCGGGTGCGGAGGCTCACGCCTGTAATCCTAGCACTTTGGGAGGCTGAAGAGGCCAATCACCTGAGGTCGGGAGTTCTGAGACCTGCCTGGCTGATATGGTGAAACCCCATCTCTACTAAAAATACAAAAATCAGCCAGGCATGGTGGCACATGCCTGTAATCCCAGCTACTTGGGAGGCTGAGGCAGGAGAATTGCTTGAACCCCAGAGGCAGGGGTTGTGGTGAGCCGAGATTGCACCAGGGCACTCCAGCCTGGGTGACAGAGCAAGACTCTGTCTTAAAAAAAAAAAAAAAAAAAGGAAAACTCAGAGGGGGCACAGAAGAGATACGTTTCATTATCAAGATCTAAAGGGAGATCCTGCTGGTCAGTGAGAGCCCAGGATGCCTGAGCAAATCTTTTTATAACTCCTGATTGTACAGTTGATAGAAACCACTCGGGCTTAAGCACGACCCCACAGACTGCTCAGTAGAGACAGCCCTGTGTTCAGGAGGGATTTACTGGGGTGTAAGCTGGGGGCCTCTGCAGCCCACCACCAAATGTGCCTAGGTTTCTGTGAAACTCCTGAGCTAAGGCAGGAAGCTGAGACAGACCCTCACAGTCCACCTTCAAGCCATACTGCCTGGTAGGACAGGACAGGTGGGATTGCAGAGTTTTCCTTGTTGGGCCTAAAAGACAGACTTGGTGAACTGCCTCCAAGCAAAGGTTTTTCAGAGTCCCAACTCCTCTGAGGCTGGAGGCAGCCCCAAGCTCCTTATCCTGGAGGGCAGGGCGAAGGTCTTGGCGGGGAGGGCCTCACCGTCACAGTCGGCCTCGCCATCACAGCACAGGCACAGGTCCACTCACTGGCCCCGGGCGCAGGGGAACTGGGCGGCAGAGCACACAGGGCAGCCCTCCTCGTCACTCTGGTCATCGCAATCGGGAAAGCCGTTGCAGCGCCAGGCCCCGGGGATGCAGTCAGTCTCCCCAGTGGCACACACAAACTGGTCGGAGGAGCAGGTGGGCAGCTCTGGGGAAGGGACAGCGGAGAGCATCACACACAGCCCCACCCAGCAAAACCCAGGCAGCAGCATGCTTGGGCTTCCAAGCAGAAGTGGAGACGGACTGGCATTGGCTCCGCATTCCTGCTGTGTGGGTGCTGCACCCACATATCCTCCACTGATGCAGCTCCTGGGTGCCGCCCCGCCTCCAGCCCCAGCCCAGAAGAAAGGCGGGGAGAATACACATTTGCTGCAAGAAGACACACATCAGTCTGTTTTTCAACGCAGAAGGGAAAGGGGGCTGACTGGGAATCCGAGCTTTAACCAGCAGGAACTGCACCAAATACAGCAGAAACGCTCGGGGCGGGAAGTCTGGCCTTGACTGGAGCAAGCAGTCCCTCCTCCTCCACCCAACACACACCTGCTCAGCCACACCTGAGTGCCCACTGCGCCCTCCTCAGGGCCAGAGCAGGAGAAGGCAGGCAGGGATTTGGCAGCCACACCTATTGTGGGTATGGGGCTGCCAGAGAAGCAGAGTCATGCCTCTGTGGTGGCCAGTGTGCCCACAGCAAGGCGGGAGCCAGCAGAGGACTGGTGAGCACATCCTAGGCACCTGCAGAAGATGGGACAAAGCACAGGCAAGAAGGTCGAGGACGCCCCAGGAGAGGGCAGCGAGGCAGAGGAGGGGGAGACTGCCCAGTGGAGGATCATCAGAGGGTGGAGGCCACTTCCTACGGGTGACCATGGAGGCCATCCTGTCTCTCAGGGCTCCAGGTCCTCAGTGCAGTCTGGGCACACAGCAGCACTCAGGGAACAGCAGAGTCCCAGGGGCTGGGGACACAAGACAGACAGACATAGATGTGGGGCACTGGCATGAAGGGGTCAGAGGAGCCCTCGGCTTCAAGGCAGCCACCATTTCCTGTGACTCCTCCCTCCCACTTTGTGCAGAAAATCAAAGAAAACAGAGGCTGGCCTCAGGAGGGGGATGCTGGGGAATCAGCCCAGGCCTCTCTGAAAGCTGAGCAAAACTCCTGCCAAGCTGAAATCCGATCAAGGAAAAAGCACAGGTTTCAAGCTGTCACACTGCATCCAAGCCTTTGGATGTTTGGAACCCCCAGGCCTGCCCCGTAACTGCTGGGCTCACCTGGGTGACAGGGACTGTGGCACAGGGGAGGGGGCCTGATCAAAGATGAGAGAAATAAAAGGAAGCTGCTATCCCTGCTGGGTTTGGCCATGGGAGGACACACCAGGGTCGGCCCACGGCAGCAGAGAGGAGCCAATGACAGATGTCTGCAAGCCATGCCTGGCCACGGGGGAGACGGGAAGCTGGTGGCTGGAGGGTGAGGGCAGTGCAGGGCAGGCCTGAGATGGAGCACAAGTCTCCCTCAGCAGCTGTGAAACTGAGCAGCCCCTCAGCCTCCCAAAACCTCCGACCTCTTCTCTCAATCAGAAGCAGCCTCTGTGCACCATAAGCTCCTGTGAGTTGTAACTGGGACACTGGGGCCAAAGCCAGCAGTGCGCCCGGCTCAGGGAAGGGCTGAGTGGCAGTGATGGTGCCACTGCTGAGGTGACTCCGGCCGCCCCTTGTCTGGCCTGGCTCCTGCCACTATCAAAGGGTCCATGTCTGAGACCTCAGTGAGCCTGTCCTTCTGTTATCTCCTTGAAGCCGCCACCAGAGAATGACAAGCACCTGTGCAGTAAATATACGTCTCTTGAGCCATGAGGAAGGGGTCTCAAGTCCCCAAGCTGGGAGGCTCCATCTCAAAATGAGGCCAGCCCTGTGCCACAGTCCCTGTCACTCGGGTGAGCCCAGCAGTTACGGGGCAGACCTGGGTGTTCCAAACATCAAAAGGCTTGGATGCAGCATAACAGCTTGAAACCGATGCTTTTTCCTTGATCAGATTTCAGCTTGGCAGGAGCTTTGCTCAGCTTTCAGTAAGGCCTGGGCTGATTTCCCAGCATCCCCCTCCTGAGGCCAGCCTCTGTTTTCTGTGATTTTTCTGCACGAAGTGGGAGGGAGAAGCCCTAGGAAATGGGGTGCTTCATTGAAGCCAAGGGCTCCTCTGGCCTCTCTGTGCCAGTGGCCTGCGTCTGTGCCTGTCTGTGTCCCCAGCTCCTGAGACTCTGCTATTCCCTGAGTGCTGCTGCATGCCCAGCCCGCATGGAGGATGTGGGGCCCAGGTGAGGGGGCAGTGGATGGAGGGGCATGGCAGCCCAAGGCTGTGGTGGGTGCAGTGTTCTGACGACCCCATCTCTCAGCCAGGGCAGCTCGGGCATCTGTGGGAGGTGCATAGACACCCTTGGGTTGCAAATCCACCTGAGCTTTTGGGCTGGAACTTGGAGCAAAAGCTGCCAGGAAGCTCTGGAGGGGACAGTCACAAAAGATCCCCTCTGCTCATGGCCAAACTCGAGGTGTGAGGCATCACCCTGCAGTCCTATTCCCCAAGCTCCTGGGCCATGGCCAGTCTCTCCAGGAGCAAGACAAGCTGCTAAAAGGAAATGGCACTCTGGGTGTGGTGGCTCATGCCTGTAATCCCAGCACTTTTGGAAGCCAAGGCAGGTGTATCACCCGAGGTCAGTAGTTCAAGACCAGCCTGGCAAACATGGTGAAACCCCATCTCTACTAAAAGTACAAAAATTAGCCAGGAATGGTGGCACATGTCTGTAATCCCAGCTACTTGGGAGGCTGAGGCAGGAGAATTGCTTGAACCCAGAAGATGGAGGCTGTAGTGAGCCAAGATTGTGCCATTGCACTCCAGCCTGGGCAACAAAGTGAGACTCCATCTCAAGAAAAGAAAAAGAAAAAGAAAAAAAAAGAACCAGCACTTACATGCAGCATCTGCCCATGCTGCTGTATGCTGTGTGTAGGATGAAGTGGAGCCCCTAGGAGCTCCCACAAGAGAAGGGGAACTGAGCAGAGCACAGAACCAACAGGATCCAAGGCCACCTGGAAGCACAGGGGCATCAGACAGAAAGCCCTGCACAGGCAGGCTTCACTGTGGTGATGACACAGATGGTCACTTTATTACCACTGCCACACCCATGACATAGCAGCTGGCATTCCTGTGCATCAGGTGTCCAGGTGGAGTGCCCTGTTACTTAATGCCCATGACAGCCTGCCAGGTACTTTCAATTTCACAGAGAAGTAGAGGCTCAGAGATGGCCAGGCGCCAGCCAGTCACTCAACTGGGAAGTGACGGAGCCAGGATTTGAACCCTGGCCTCTTTGGCCCTAAAGCCCATGTTCTTCACTCTCCCACCAGTACCACTAGGAAGCTCTAGGGAGAGAAGAGGATCAAGGGTAGAAGGAGGGAAAAAGATAGAACCACCAGGAGAAATCAACAAATCCACCATTAGAGTTGGAGACTTCACATTCCTGTCAATAACTGAGCTCAAGAAGGCAGTCAGGAAGGAAGGATATAGACAACCTGATGAGCACTATCAATCAACTGGTTCCAACTGATATTTCTAGAACACTCCACCCGAAAATGGCAGAATCCACATTCTTTTCAAGAGTACATGGAACATTCACCAAGATAGACCACATGATGTTGGGTGATAAAACACACCTAACACATTTAAAAGCAGAGAAATCGTATAAAATAAGCTCTCAGACTACAGTGGAATTAAATTAGAAATCAGTAGCAGAGAGACAGCTGGAAAAGCCCCAACTCTTTAGAAAGTAAGCAACACTTCAAAATAACACACGAGACAAAGATGTCGTCTCAGGAGAAGAGTAAAAATATTTGAACTACCTAAAAATGAAAATAAAATTTATGAGATGTAGGAAACACAGTACTTAGAGGAAAATTCATAACACTGAATGCACATACTAAAAAAGACAGGAGGGCAAAGGAAGAGACAATCAGCTTTGGAAACTGGATGCCACAGATTGTGATTTTAAAAGGATGCCAGGCAGCAACGTAGCAGGCAGAGAATCAGATACTTGTCCGTCATCCCAAAGGAGAGCACCCAGGTCACACCTACCTCCACAGGCCAGCAGGTTCTGCAGGAGCACGAGGTGAACTGGGCATGAGCACCATGGTATCCCATCACCCTTGGCAATACAGATGTGGGAGCAGCCACCATTGTCATGGGCACATGAGTGGGCTGCTGCAAGGACAAAATAAGACAAAGGGGGGTCAGGCTCTGCCTCCCATGTCAGAACCACAGCCTTGAGGGTAGGGGCCAAATGAAAACTCATGAGAACTGGCCCTCCTGCAGGCCCAGCCTCCCTGGGAGAATACTCCTACTTATTCCTCTTGGTAGCCTACAGAGTCTTCCTACTGATGTGGACATTAACACACAAGGGGAGGCTGGAAACGGTTACAGAGCTCACCTGTCATCACAGGCCAGCCTGTCTGCACCAGTCCCCACTGTGTCCATGACCATCACTCTCAACTGCCTGCTTGCGTCTCCTCCTCTTTTATTTACTTACTTTGAGACAGGGTCTCACTCTGTAGCCCAGGCTGGGGGGCAGTGGTGCCATCATGGCTCACTGTAACCTTGATCTCCTGGGCTTGAACAATCCTCTTGCCTCAGTCTCTTGAGGAGCTGGAACAGCAGGCATGTACCACCATGCATAGCTATTTTTTTTTTCTTTTTTCTTTTTTTTTACCTTTTGTAGAAACAGGGTCTCAATACGTTGCCTAGGCTGCTCTTGAACTCCTGGGCTCAAGCGATCCTCCTGCTTCAGCCTCCTAAAGTGCTGGGAATACAGGCGTGAATCACCGCACCTGGCTCTCCTCCCTTCTTTCATTGTGTAAGGGGTTGGATGGTGCCCTCCAGAAAGATACACCCACGTCTTAAGGCCTGGAATCTACGAGCATAGCCTTTTGTTGGAAAAAGGGTCTTTGCAGGTTAAGGATCTTAAGACGAGGTCATCTTGGATGATTTGGGTGGGCTCTAAAGTCAATGACAAGTGTCCCTGTAAGAGGCAACACAGACACAAAGACGAGGTAAAGATGCAGAGGCAAAGGAGATGGCCACAGGAAGATGGGCAGAGGCTGGGGGCATGCATACACAAGTGTGGAATGTCTGCACCCACAACACTGAAAGGGCCAACGCACAGATCCTTCCTGCAGCCTCCAGCGGAGCACAGCCCTGCCAACAGCTAAGTTGCAGGCTTCTGGTCTCCAGCATGGTGGGAGAATCCATTTCTGTTGCTTTAAGTCGAGTTTGTGGTCATTTGTTATAGCAGCCATAGGACACTAATATACATGGGAATTAAAATAGCAAATGGTGCCAGGTGCAGTGGCTCACACCTGTAATCCTAGCACTTTGGGAGGCCGAGGGGTGGATCACCAGAGGTAAGGAGTTTGACACCAGCCTGAGCAACATGGCGAAACCCCGTCTCTACTAAAAATACAAAAAAAATTAGCTGGACATGGTAGCACACACCTGTAATCCCAGCTACACGGGAGGCTGAGGTAGGAGAATCGCTTGAACCTCAGAGGCAGAGGTTGCAGTGAGCCAAGATCGAGCCATTGCACTCCAGCCTGGGTGACAAACGTGAAACTCCATCTCAAAAAAATAAATAAATAAAATAAATACCAAATGGACCAAGTCCCTGGGAACTGGTGTTATTCTAACCAGTTAACCAAATGTGTCCAACATCCTGACAACAGGAAGAAGAACAGGCAGCTTGGAGGGAGAGCTGACCACTCCCAGGTGGAAGAAATGACAGAAGACACTCTGCTCCCCATCCCACCCATAGGAATATCACAGTGACCCTCCTCAGTCTCAAGAATTCGGTGTTTGGTTTTTCGGAGACAGGGTCTCTTTGTCACCACTACGCCTGGCCCTTTTATTCTTTTGGTTTTTTTTGGGATGGAGTCTCACTCTGTCACCCAGGCCTGAATGCAGTGGTATAATCTCAGTTCACTATAACCTTTGCCTCCTGGGTTCAAGTAATTCTCCCACCTCGGCCTCCCCAGTAGCTGGGACTATAGGCACGTGCCACCATGCCCAGTTAATTTTTGGTAGAGACGTGGTTTCACTGTGTTGGCCAGGCTGGTCTCGAACTCCCAACCTCAAGTGATCTGCCCGTCTTGGCCTCCCAAAGTGCTGGAATTATAGGCATAAGCTACTGCGCCCAGGTCCATTTTTATTTGTATTTTTTGTAAGGATGGGCTCTCACCATGTTGCCCAGGCTGGTCTCAAGTCATCTTCAGATGGTTACCATGGAAGGCAGGAAGGAACTGTGGTCCCAGCTGTGGAGTCCCCTCTCCCAAACCCTGGGGCATGGCAAGGCAGTGGCAGGCAGAATCCTTAATGCCCCCCTATTTTCCCATCCCAGTCCCCAGCACGGCATCATGACCTTATTGACAGAAGGGACTCTGCAGATGTGATTAAAGTTATTAATCAGTCGACCTGGAGTCCATCAAAGGAGATGCTAATCTAATCTAAAGGTGGCTGAGCCAAATCACAGGGCCCTTTAAAGCAGAGCAGGTTCCCCAGTTGGTGAAAGAGGAGCAAGTCAGAGACACTCGAGGTGCAGGAGGGACTGATGCAGGGAACCTTCACTGCTGAGGCAGAGGGGCCATAGGTGAGGTCCTGGGGTGGCCTCTAGGAATTGAGAGTGGTCCACGACCAACAGCCAGAAAGAAAACACAACCTCAGTCCCACACAACCACCCACTGAGTAAGCAAGGAAGCTGATTTCTCCACCAAGCCTCCACTGAAGGCCCAGCCTTGCTGACACCTTGATTCTGGCCACATGAGACCGGGCAGAGAACCCAGGTGAGCCACACTGTGTCTGGACTTTTGCTCAGAACAGAGAGACAATCCAGGGTGTTATCAGGTCAGTAGCTCACACCTATAATCCCAGCACTTTGGGAGGCCATGACAAGTGGATTTTTTGAGCCCAGGAATTCAAGATCAGCCTAGGCATCATGGGAAACCCCATCTCTACAAAAAAAAATAGCTGGATGTGGTGGTGCACACCTGTAGTCCCAGCTACCTGGGATGCTGAGGCAGGAAGTTTGCTTAATTAAGCCCAGAGGTTGAGGCTGCAGTAACTATGTTTGAGCCATTGCACTCCAGCCTGGGCAACAGAGCCAGATCCTGACTCAAAAAAAAAAAAAAGAAAAGAGTAGTTGTTGTCTTAAAATGCTGTTTGTGGTAATTTGTTCCAAAGCAAAGGAAAACCTCAGAGGCCTCGGGGCATCCGGGCATCTTGCCGAGCCCCAGCGGGCAACATTTGGCTTCTGGTGGAGCCCACCACCCGACTGAGGCCACACGAGCTCTGGCACTGGCCTCTAACCTCCTCCTGAGGGCTGGTTTAGAGGCCGCTCTGCCCACTCCACTGCCAGACCCCACATACAGAACTCTTCCAGGCGGACTTCCTCCACTGTGTGGATACCCATGAGGTGGGTGACACGGCCCGGGATGCGAGCCTGCTTGTCCCTGGTGGTCTTCTCCATGTGCTCCATCATCTGCTGCTGGCCGTCGTTCCAGTAGAGGTGCTTGCCAAGCACAGTCAGGCCCAGAGGTTGCACGATGTTGGCATCCTCCAGGGTCAGGCGGTTGGCCCCTGCAAGTGGCACGAGGGTCCCCCTCAGCAGTGCTGACCTCCAGTGCTCACCCCACACCGGCTTGGGAGGACAAAGGTTGACAGTGCTGCCAGGGGTCTGGGGGATTCCGTCATCTGCACAAGGGGAGCTACAGCAAAGTCCCTGGAAGCAGCTGACCCAAGATAAGCCCTGCTGCCACCTGGGCTGGCCTCAGGATGAAGCCTGTTGGTCCCAAAGGTGGACCTTGGTCACTGGCCCCTGTAAGCATGGCCGCTCCCCTCCCCGCCCTGCCCCATTGTAACAGGAAGAGACATGGGGACTAAGCCCCCTCTCTAAGCACCAACTCTCATTTCTCTCCAGCTCGTTGCGGACAACACAGCCCAGAGCAGAGCAGCTGCCTGTGGAGGTGCTGGGGGCAGAGGTCAGGCCTCTGTGAGCCTGAGTGAGCTGCTCAGGGCCCCACGGCAGGGGATGGAGCTCACTCTCTTCTGTCTCTGCCACATTGGCTCACTCAGAATCCCAGCCTGGAGCTGTCAGCTCGAGGATGAAACATGCTAAACACAAAGCCCCTGGTGCAGTGCAGGGCCCATGGCAGGCCCCAAACAATATGGCAGCTGCTGCCATTACTAGTGACAAGGAAGGCCCCAGGGCACATACCTGAGAGATCGCAGCTCTCAATGTGCTCCAGGTCTGCATCCGCCCAGAACAGCTTGCCCAGCGCACTGTCTACCACCAGGGCCACGGGGCAGATGAGGCCAGTGGTGAAGAGGACCTCCCACTCAGTGCCGTCTAGGGCGGCACGCTCGATCTTGGTTGCCCAGTCCTGCATGTTGGTGAAGTACAGGTACCTGTGGGAGGGCAGCGTTGAAGGATGGGCGTGAGGATGGCGTCTCCTCAGCCAGCACGGAGCCCATGGCACCCAGCTGCACTGTGGAAAGCTGTTGCCTCTCAGGGCTGCCCAAGGCTGACAGGTCACATCCTGTACTCATTGAACAATCTTCCCCAAATTCATGTCCAGCCCAGAACCTCAGAATGTGCATTTATTTGGAAACAGGTTCTTTACAAATGTCACAAAGGATCGAGATACAACCACACTGGGTGAGCGCGGGCCCCAAATCCAACTGAAGTGTCCTTAAAAGATACGGAAGAGGCCAGGTGCAGTGGCTCATGCCTGTAATCCCAGCACTTTGGGAGGCCAAAGCAGGTGGATCATAAGGTCAAGAGATCGAGACCATCCTGGCCAACATGGTGAAACCCCGTCTCTACTAAAAATACAAAAAAATTAGCTGGGCGTGGTGGCGCACGCCTATAGTCCAGTTACTCAGCAGGCTGAGGCAGAAGAATTGCTTGAACCCAGGAGGCAGAGATTGCAGTGAGCCGAGATCGTGCCACCGCACTATAGCCTGGGTGACAGTGCAAGACTATGTATCAAAAAAATAAAAGAAGAGGGCTTGGTGCTGTGGCTCACGCCTGTAATCCCAGCACTTTGGGAGGCTGAGGCAAGCAGATCATGAGGTCAAGAGATCGAGACCATCCTGGCCAACATGGTGAAATCCTGTCTCTACTGAAAATACAAAAATTAGCTGGGTGTGGTGGCAGGTGTCAGTAGTCCCAGCTACTCGGGAGGCGGAGGCAGGAAAATCGACTGAACCGAGGAGCAGAGATTGCAGTGAGCCTAGATCGTGTCACTGCACTTCAGCCTGGTGACAGAGAAACTCAGTCTCAAAAAAAAAGACGCAGAAGAAGCCATGCAATGTGCAGTCAGAAGACATGACCACAAGTCAAGGGATGCCTGGAGCCACCAGAAGCCCAAAGACTCCCCTAGAGCCTTCAGAGGGAGTGGGGCCCTGATGACACCTTGATCTCAGGCCTCAGGAACTGTGAGGGAACAAATGTCTGCTACTCTCAACCACCTGGCTGGTGGTAACTTCCCACAGCAGCCATGGGAGATGGATGCAGGCCCCCCGCAGCTGCTAAGGACCCAGAAGCCCTGGCCCTTGGGAGCCCACCTCAGCTGGCTCCTGCACAGCCACCTTACAGACCCA
>PVKV010026783.1:0-16449 GCA_004027835.1 Alouatta palliata
GCAGTGACTATTCACAGGCGCGATCCCACTACTGATCAGCACGGGAGTTTTGACCTGCTCCGTTTCCGACCTGGGCCGGTTCACCCCTCCTTAGGCAACCTGGTGGTCCCCCGCTCCCGGGAGGTCACCATATTGATGCCGAACTTAGTGCGGACACCCGATCGGCATAGCGCACTACAGTCCAGAACTCCTGGACTCAGACCTTCTAAAGAGGTGTCCTAGGTGTCCTGCACATTCTCACCATGGTGGATTTTTTTTTTTTTTTTTGGTATTTATTATGGCAGTTTTCCAGCAGATGGCAGTAGAGGGTCTCATGCTAATGGTCCGTACACGATGACAATTCTCAAGGGCAGGAGGCAAATTCTTATCTAGACAGGGCTGCTCTGTATTAATCCTTTTCCCATGACAGCAGAGACATGAGTTCTTAATCACAATTCATTGTTCCACTCCTACCAGACTTGCAGCACACTGGAAGCAATATTTACTGAATTCATTTCTGAGTTCTTTAGGATATATTTAACTTTGCCAGTAACAGTTGCCAGTGGAGAACATAACTTCTTAAAATTAAAATTACTTTAACACTTCTTAAGATTTACAATGTTGCAAGAAAACTGGCAAGTGCAATGATCATTTCTATTTAAAAAAAAAAGAGAGATCACGGAACCCATATGCTTTCAAACTGTTGAAGAATTTCATTTCCACAAAAGCAAAATGTGTATCTATTTCATGACAAATTAATAAATTTTAGTGATTTTGAGTCACTGTGACTAAGAATTCAAAATTTCTATTTTATGTTGGATAATGTTTTACTTAATTTTAAATATTAGACTTTGGCCTGTTGTTATCCCAGCACTTTGGGAGGCTGAGGCAGGTGAATCACCTGAGGTTGGGAGTTCGAGAACATCCTGGCCAACATGGTGAAACCCCGTCTCTACTAAAAATTCAAAAATTAGCCGGGTGTGGTTGTATGTGTCAGTAGTCCCAGCTACTTGAGAGGCTGAGGCAGGAGAATCACTTGAACCCAGGAGTCGGAGGTTGCAGTGAGCCAAGGTTATGCTACTGAACTGCAGACTGGTGATAGAGCGAAACTTTATTAAAAAAAAAAAAAAGAACAATGGTTTTATGTTATCACTGTTCATATTGAAAACTAAATACTATATCGGCTTAAATAATACTGCATTCCTGCATTCCCGGGTCCTGGGGTGGTGGCTGTCAGTGTGGTGAGCTGCTCATCCCTAAGATGCTCTCGGAATCCCCACTCATTTCAGCAGCAGAACACCAGGCAGAATCCTCACAACTGTTCAGATTATTTCTCCCCTCCCATGCAGTCCCAGACTCAGAGAGTTCAGTGTGGAGGATTTAAATGAGCAAGTGGTACCAAGTGTCCAAATGTTTTGTCAGCCAAGGGCACCGTGTCCAAGGCTCTGGTCGGGGGTTAACATTGCTACCAACATGCTGTCTTTGAGGCTATTGCATCTCTCTGTGCTTGGGGCAGGGTAGGGGGAACTGGGTCAGCTAGTTTCCAAGGCTCCTCCAATTCTGCCCATCTCTGATCCTGCCAGCAGAAAAGGGAATCGTGGCCCTTGCGTTTTGTAGGTCTGGTGATAACAGGTCCTATGACTAAAGTTGTCTTGGTACTTAAAATGGACCCAGTGTTTCCCAAGAATGTTAAAAACATGTTCATGTAACCCAGGTACCTGGATAAGAAAAAAAAAAAATTCACAGTGGGGAAAAAATAGGAAAGGTGAATGGTTGGTTCTAAGTAATCACCGTCATGGGTTTTGCAGCTGTCATTTTGGGCAGGACAGGGCACCTCTGAGGATGCAGAGCATCTGGCCTCCCCACAACACACACGCTAAATGATTGGCACCCACAGCCACCTAGACAACTCAGCATGCTTTCCACACATTTCCAGGAACTGTAGCCCCCTGAGAGCTGGTTGAGGAAGATGGATGTACTTACTCTAACCTCAGAAATTAATTGGGCTTTTAAAAAAAATTATTTAGGGGGGTTCTGTTTACCTCTGTATTTTAAATTAGTCATGTATTATGCAATACAGAGGTCTGTCCTTGTGATTTTTGTTTTCTGCAAGTCATTCCATAATTCAAGTCAAATACTCTTAATACCAATTTCAACTGAAAATCCCACTATTTAGAAAACTTACTCACCCTTAGATCAAGGCCCACTTACTTTGAGCAAAAGGCAAATCTGCAGGCTTAGGGTGAGTGAGAAGGAAGGAAGGGAAGTTGCAGAGGGAACCCACGTCTCCTGCTTGCCCTCTTTTCCTTAGTCCCTTGTCACCACTGAGGCCAAGCTTTGTTCCACGTCCCCCCAACTCACAACCCTGATTCAGGACATTTTGGCCATCGCCCATGGTGTAAGCTGGGATTACCTCTCTCCCCGACCCCAGTAAATGGGTGATGGGCAGGGGTGGAGAAAGGCAGGGAAGGAGTCTGATTGCAGCAGAGGTGAGAAAGATTCTTGCTATCCTGATAGAATTCTGTTTGTTTTTTTTCTAATAGGAACATTGCTATAATACCAGCAAAATAGAAATCCATAAGCTCAAGATATAGAATCAACCTAAGTGTCCATTATTGGGTGAATGGCTTTTAAAAATGTGGCGTATTTCCACAATGGAATACTGTTCAGCTTTAGAAAATAAGAAACTCTTGTCATTTGCAACATGAGTGAACCTGGAGAACAAACACCATGCTAACTGAAATAAGCCAGGCACAGAAAGACAAATACTGCATGATCTCACTTACATGTGGGCTCTAAAAAAGTCTAATCCATAGAAGCAGAGAGTGGAATGGTGGTTACCAGAGGGTGGGGTAGAGGAAGGTTGCAGAGATGTTGGTCAAAGAATACAAACATTCAGTTAGAAGAGATCTATCATGTAACATGATCACTATAGTTAATAATAAAAGATTGTATACTTGAAAATTGCTAAGGGAGTAAATCTTAAATATTCTCACAACAAAAAATGATAAGTATGTTAGGTGATAGACACGTTAACTCAATCATTTTACAATATATATGTACATCAAGACATCACACTGTACATTATAAACATATATAACTTTTATTTGTCAACTGTACCTTAACAAAAAAAAAATGTTGTAAAGAAACCTGTGGGCTCCCTGGAAACTCTATCCCATATAATAGCACTAAATCTGTAGGAAAAATGCAATTCCATTCTAAACAATTTTGCGAACAAGCTTTTCTTTAGGGGAACTGCTTCGATGGGATTTATTTTTCTTTGGGGCAGTGAAAAACAAGAGTACCTATAGTGAATGACTCTCTTTTATTCCCCATTAGCCAGAGAAAACATTGAAATCTGAGCCCAATTTTGCAGTGTACCCAGAAGTAGCCTATATCATCTTTAATGAATGCAGGGACCTACTATTATCGCAACCTGGGAATTTACACATTCATATTCAGTTCCCTGAGCGAGTCATCAGCTTTTTCATTTTGTTCTTTGGGCTCAGAAATATACATCAATATATCCCTAACAATTGTAGAGAAGGAAGCTGTCCCTCTGTGTACCTCTGACACCTTCACTACTTCCCCTTGGATAATAGTCCCACACCTGGGATTCAAGACCCCACTTTCCAATTTGTGTCTTGACCAGTTTTTCGCTCAGTCTTATGAAAGAAGTCAATGCTGAAAACTACACAGGCTACAAAATTAACTGCTGCTGAAGAGTGAAAAGAGACTGCTGCCTGTGCATCACCCTGGGTTCTGGTCTTCCGGACCCTCACCTGCTGTGTCTAGAGATACTGGGACCATTGAAACAACGTCTTGAAACCTCAGTGATATGGTTTGGATGTGTGTCCCTACCAAAATCTCATGTTGAATTGTAATCTCCAGTGTGTGAGGTGGGACCCGGTTGGAGGTGATTGGATCATGCGGGTGGATTTTCCCCACTGATGCTCTTCTCGTGATAAGAGTTTTCATGAGATCTGGTTGTTTAAAAGTGTGTGACACCTCCCCCCACTTCCTTCTGCTCGGCCACATAAGGCATGCCGCCTGCCTCCCTTTCACCGTCTGCCATGATTGTAAGTTTCTGGAGGCCTTTCCCTGCCATGCTTCCTGTTTAGCCTGTAGAACCCTTTAAGAGCCAATTAAGCCTCTTTACTTTATAAATTACCCAGTCTGAGGTATTTCTTTATAGCAGTGTGAGAACAAACTAATACACTCACAATCCTGTGATCACCCTTATTTCAGTCTGCCACCATCATCCTGTATTGCTAGAACATAAAAGCTGGGAGTGGCTGGAGAAACAGGAAAGAGAATCAAGGGTTAAACACTTTAGGTTGTGGCATCTCTTTTTCCTCCTACCCTTTCAAGTCAGTGATGCTCTTCATGGATTAGAAGTCGTCCCATTGTCAATTTTATCTCTTGAGGATTTACTTGCTCAGCTAAAAAAGAATAAAATCATAATTTTTGCAACAACATCGATGAAACTGGAGGCCATTGTCCTAAGTAAAATAACTCAGAAGCAGTCGAATACCACATGTTCTCACTTAGAAGTGGGAGCTAAATAATGTGTACACATGAACATAAAGTGTGGAATAATAGTCATTGGAGACTTGGAAGGGTGGGAGGGGAGCGCGGGATGAGAAATAACATAAGGGGTACAAGATACATTATTCAGGTGATGGTTAAACTAAAAACTCAGCTTCACCATGACACAATATAGCCATGTAACTCCACTTGTACCTCTTAAATTTATACAAAAAAAAATTTTTTTTAAGATTTGTGTGCTAAGGAGTTTGGACCTTACTTGTGGCAGTGAAAAGATACTAACAAGTTCTGAGCTGCCTTTTAAATAAATCACTCTACTCCTATAGAAGTTGGATTTGAAGCCACAGGGAGACCAGCTGGGAGGCTTTAACAGTAGTGCAGGTAGGAGTGATGGTAGACTGAACAGCAGAGAGGTAGTGATGGAGTCAAAAACATTTAGGAGGTCAAGTAGTCAGTAGGATGATGCTTATAGCCAGGGAGTGTCAACATTGTCTAAAGATAGGAAAAGGAAGCCATTCTCAGGCAAACTTCAGAGAACTAAAAGGCATGCAAGTAGGTCAGAATGTGTCCAAAGTCAAGGACATGGAGGAAAATGTGCTTCTCATGTCAACATTTTGGGAAAAGATGAAAAGTATGCATTAGATTTGGTAACAAGAAGGGTATTGGTGACCTTGGCAAGTTCTCTTGTGCTCAATTTCATACTATCTGTCTTTCATTCTACAAGAGGTAGGTGTGACAGGAAAAGTTGTGAAAAGATACATGTACAAAACCCTTAGCGCCATTGTCTCAAGGTAGATTGTGAATCTTCTTTGCTTATCTGTACCTTCCAGGTTGTTGTTTTTTTTTTTCTATACGCATGTATTACTTGTCAGTAACTTATTTACGTAAACAGATAAAAGAGACAGGAGGGATGCAGAACCCAGGGCCAGGGGCTCTCAGAACCTTTAGTGAACAAATCGAATCCTCTCACATTGTTCTGGCCAGGGGAGACCCTGCACGTCTGGTATTTCTTATTCTTCCAGTCTTCTGTTTTAATATTTTACTTTAAAATTATGTTTACTAAACTTCCTCATGAAAAGAGAAAAGTAGATAAGTAGGTAAACATGAATGAAAACAAATTAAAATGATGGAATATGATGATCTTCTAAACACTGTGTTAGTCTGTTCAGGCTGCTGTAACAAAATACCACAAGGTGGCTTATAATCAACAGAAATGTGTTGCTCACAGCTCTGGAGGCTGAGAGGTCCCAGATCAAGGTACCAGCAGATTCAGTGTCTGGTGAGCACCTCTTCCTTGTTCAGAAATGGCGTCTTCTCTTTGTGTCCTCACGTGGTAGAAGCAGTGAATGAGCTCTCTGGGCCTCCTTTTATAAGAACATGAATCTCATTCATGGGGGCTTTACTCTTCTGACCTAATCACCTTCCAAAGGCCCCACTTCCTACTATCATCACCTTAGGGGTTAGGATTTCAACATACAAATTTGGGGGTAACATCCACGTTTAGCTCATTGCACACAGGCATTTCATGATGAATGGATTTCACAAGACTACTACAAAGCAAGACTTTTAAGAAAAAATCCGTCCCCATGGCATGGCTCTTTAAAAGTTGTCTGTCCCTAAGACAAGGCAGTTATACCAGAAACCAGGCTTTGTGTCTAGTAACTGTTACACAAGGCTGCTGCAGTTGACAAGAATCTGATGACAGGGCCCTTAAATGTGTGGCTACCCTGAAGCTCACTGGCTCCCCAACCCAGATGACAATGGCTTTAGATACTGAGGATAAACTCTTTTTTATTTTATTTATTTATTTATTTATTTTTGAGACAGAGTTTCGCTCTTGTTACCCAGGCTGGAGTGCAGTGGCGCAATCTCGGCTCACCACAACCTCCGCCTCCTGGGTTCAAGCAATTCTCCTGCCTCAGCCTCCCGAGTAGCTGGGACTACAGGCACATGCCACCATGCCCAGCTAATTTTTGTATTTTTAGTAGAGACGGGGTTTCACCATGTTGACCAGGATGGTCTCGATTTCTTGACCTCGTGATCCACCCGCCTCGGCCTCCCAAAGTGCTAGGATTACAGGCGTGAGCCACCGCGCCCCGCCAATAAGCTCTTTTTTAAAAGGAAGCATGGGCTGGGCACAGTAGCTCACGCCTGTAATCCCAACACTTTGGGAGGCTGAGGCAAGGAATCACCTGAGGTTAGGAGTTCAAAACCAGCCTGGCCAACATGGCAAAACCCCATCTCTACTAAAAATACAAAAATTAGCTGGATATGGTGGCGCACACCTCTAATCCCAGCTACTCGGGAGACTGAGGCAGAAGAATTGCTTAAATTTAGGAGATGGAGGTTGCAGTGAACTGAGATTGCACCACTGCACTCCAGCCTGAATGACAGACTCTGTCCCCCTCAAAAAACAAAAAGGAAGTATGTATCTTGAAAAAGTGGGGTATAAAAATTTTAGGCTGGACATGGTGGCTCACACCTGTAATCCAGCACTTTGGGAGGCCAAGGCAAGCAGATCACTTGAGGTCAGGAGTTCAAGACCAGCCTCGCCAAAATGGCAAAACCCCATTTCTACTAAAAATATAAAAATTAGCTGGGTATGGTGGCACACACCAGTAATCCCAGCTACTCAGGAAGCTGAGGTACAAGAATAGCTTGAACTTGGGAGGCAGAGTTTGCAGTGGGCGGAGATTGCACCTCTGGACTCCAGCCTGGGCAAGAGATCGAGACCCCATCTTCAGAAAATAATAATAATAAGCTGGGCACAGTAGCATGTGCCTATAGTCCCAGCCACTTGGGAGGCTGGGGCAAGAGAAGCGCCTGAGTCCAGGAGGCAAAGGTTGCAGTGAGCCCAGGTCACACGCCATTGCATTCTACCCTGGGAGATAAAAGTAAAACCCTGTCTCAAAAAAAAGGAAAAAAAAAAAATCAAAGCTCTTTTGACGTTTCCTTTGAAATAATCCTAGTTCTGTTTCACCAAGGAAATGATTATAAGATGAGGATTTCAAGATTTTTTAAATTTTACAAATTTTTTTAACTTCAAATATACTTCAAAGTGTTAAAAAATAAATTTTAATTCATATGTTAACAGAAATCTTATATTCCCAACAAAATTGCCTAAGACAAGACAGTATGAATGACATATTACAAGTCATTTGGATGGTATTTTCCCATGGGTTCTGGTATAGCCAGTGAGCCATGCGGACCAGCTCTTCATGGTTGATGGCAGCAGTTATAAACCTTAGACCCAGCTAACTAAGTTTGTTTTGACAGAATGATTTAATTCTTCCATTCATTTTGGGTGGTTATGCAAATTTGATTCATACATACGATTTGCCAATGTTGGATTTAAGCACAGTCCATATCTTTTCTAACTGAATCAGAAGACACAAATCTTGTGTACATGACTATTGTATACAAAGATAGGCTAATAATCAGGTAAGGCAAGTCCAAGAACACTTTTGCCAGTGCCTGGAGTGGTTTTCCAGCATAAGGGAAGGGCTGGGTTGAGCCGTACACATCTTCCCACCCAGTACCTCCCCCTGGGTAGGGGAGCATGAGTCAAAGACACATATAACTAGTTAGAGTGGGATGCAGCAGCTCTTCTCCCTGCAACCCTCAGCTTTCAGGGGGCTGTCAGTGAGGCATGATTTGGTCTTTTTAGCACATTATTTTCTTTTTTTTTTTTTTTTTTTTTTTGAGACAGAGTCTCACTGTGTCACCTAGGCTGGAGTGCAATGGCATGATCTCAGCTCACTGCTGGATCAAGCAATTCTCCTGCCTCAGCCTCCCAAGTAACTGGGGTTACAGGCACCCACCACCACACCTGGCTAATTTACTTTTTTGGTAACTTTCATAGAGACGGAGTTTCACCATGTTGGCCAGGCTGGTCTCGAACTCCTGACCTCAGGTGATCCACCGGGCTGGGCTTCCCAAAGTGCTGGGATTACAGGCATGAGCCACCACATCCAGCCAGCACATTATTTTCAATAAGTCAAAATGCCAAAGCAAGAATGCTACCGACATCATTGGTAGGATTTCAGATCCAATGGCTAATAATAAAGGAACTCCTTCGTGTTTTTCCCTCTTGGTGGGTGGACTGGCTTTTGGTGATACAGTGATGGTCACATCACCTTCTCTTCTTCCTCATCTCTAAATGAGGCAGTGAGCGACTCACCCTCTCTCACCCTGCCATGGCCTCCTTACCTACCAGCCCCCACTGCAGTTAGGCTGATCAGGTGAGCAGAAGTGGTGTCAGTGTCTTGAGCGTGACTGTCCCATGCTTTTCTCCTCATTTCCAGTAGTTGTGCAGGCCTTGATTTAAAGAAGCTGGATCAGAAGGATTGGGAGTGAAAGAAGGGTGCATGATGAGAACTTAGTTAATGGGTACAATGTACATCATTCAGGTGATAGATGACCTAAAAGCCCTTACCTGTCAACCATGCAATCTATACATGGTACACATACCCCATAAATCTGTACAAAAAAACAAGAGCCTAGATCTCTGAGCCATTACTGCAGCTCGCAAGACTGTGATATGAGTAAGAAATAAACCTTCGTTTGTAAAGCCAGTGACATTTGATGTTTGCTGGTAACTTTTTATAATATCTACCTGTATTAGTCCATTTTCACGCTGACAATAAAGATATACTCAAGACTGGGCAATTTACAAAAGAAAGAGGTTTACTGGACTTACAGTTCCACATGGCTGGGGAGGCCTCACAATCATGGTAGAAGGTGAAAGGCAAGTCTCACATGGCAGCAGACAGAAGAAGAGAGCTTGTGCTGGAAAACTCCCATTTTTAAAACCATCAGATCTTGTGAGGCTCATCCACTATTATGAGAACAGTTCAGGAAAGACCTGCCCCATAATTCAGTCATCTCCCACTGGGTTCCTCCCATGACATGTGAGAATTGTGGGATTCTTAGGATAAATCCTACTTGGTTATGGTTATAATCCTTTTTATATATTACTGGATGCAGGCTCGGCATAGTGGTTAATGCCTGCAATCCCAGCACTTTGGGAGGCTGTGGTGGGAAGATCACTTGAGGCCAGGAGCGTGAGATCAACCTGGGCAACACGGTGAGATCTCCATCTCTACACAAATTTTTACAGTAAAATTTAGCTGAGTGTGGTGGCACACACCTCTAGCCCCAGCTACTCAGGAGGCTGAGATGGGAGGATCAATTGAACCCAAGAGTTTGAAGCTACAGTGAGCTGTGATTGCGCCCCTGCACAACAGAGTGAGACCCTGTCCGAAAAAACAAACGAGCCACAAAACTCCAGAAAACCAAAAACATATATATTGCTAGGTTTGATTTGCTAGTATTATGTTGAAGATTTTTATATTTATGTGCATAAGAGATATTGGTGTGCAGATTTATTTTGTTGTATGTACTTGTTTAGTTTCAGTGTCAGGATAACACAAGCCTCATAGAATGTATTGAGACATATTCCCTCCTTTTCTATTTTTGGAATAATTTGTTGGGAAATGGTATTCATCTTTAAACATTGGTATTATTTACTAGTAAAGTCATCTTGACTGGGCTTTTCTTTGTGGATAGTGTTTAAATTACTGTTTCAATGTTTTTACTTATTATAGATGTGTTCAGGTTTTCTACTTTTTCTTTTTTTTTAAGACGGGGTTTCACCATGTTGGTCAGGCTGGTCTTGAACTCCCGACCTCAGGTGATCCACCCGCCTCGGCCTCCAGAATGCTTGGATTACAGGCATGAGCCACCACGCCCGGCCTTCTACTTTTTCTTGAGTCAGTTTCGGTAGTCTCTATCATTCTAGAAATATGTCCATTTCATTTAGGTCATCTAATTTGTTGGCATACATCTGTTCATAGTATTTTCTTATATTCCTTTTTATTTCTCTAAGGTGGGTAGCAATATACCCTATTTTATTCCTGATTTTAGTAATATGAGTGAGTCTTACCCCTCTTTTCTTGATCAGTCTAGCTAAAGGTTTGTCAATTTTATTGGTCATTTCAAAGAAGCAACTTTTGTTTCATTGATAATTGTTATTATTTTTCTATAATGTATTTTATTAATTTCTGCTATAGTCCTTATTTCCTTCCTTCTGCTTGTTTTGGGTTTTTGCTCTTTTTTTCACTGTCTTAAAGTGGAGTGTTAGGTTGTTGATTTGAAATATTTTATTTTCTTCTCTTAAAGTAGGCATGTATAAGTGTCTCTCTAACTGCTGCATTAACTGAGTCTCACAAATTTTTCTGTGGTATGTATTCATTTTTATTCATCTAGAATATTTTCTATTAATAATTTCCTTTGTGATTTTTTTCAGTGACCTATTGGTTTTTTCAGAGCTTGTTTTAAAAATTTTTATGTGTTGGTGAATTTTCCAATTTCTTTCTGTTAATAAACACTGTCTAGTGTTTTCATGCGTCTAGCATAAAAAAAAAACTGCCTTAGTATTTCTTGTAAGAAAGTTGTGCCAGTAATGAATTCTCTGACTTTTTGTTGATCTGGGAATGTTTTTATTTCACCTTTATTTTTAATTTTTAATTAATTAATTAATTAATTTTTTGAGACAGAGTCTTATTCTTTCACCAGGCTTGAGTGCCGTGGCGCAATCTTGGCTCACTGCAACTTCTAACTCCCTGGTTCAAGTGATTCTCCTGCCTCAGCCTCCCAAGTAGTTGGGATTATAGGTATGCACCACCACGCCCAGCTGATTTTTGCATTTTGAGTAGAGGTAGGGTTTCACCATGGTAGCCAGGAATGGTGTTGATCTCCTGACCTCTTGACCCACCTGCCTTGGCTTTCTAAAGCGCTGGGATTACAGGCGTGAGCCACCACATCTGGCCTAATTTTGTGTGTGTGTGACGGAATCTCGCTCTGTCACCCAGGTGGGAGTGCAGTGGTGCAATCTTGGTTCACTGCAACCTCTGTCTCCCAGGCTCAAGCAATTCTCCTGCCTCAGCTTCCTGAGTAGCTGGGATTACAGGCATGTGCCACCACGTCCGGCCAGTTTTTTGTATTTTTTTTAGAGATGAGGTTTCCCCGTCTTGGCCAGGCTGGCCTAGAACTCCTGACCTCAGGTTATCCACCTGCCTCAGCCTCCCAAAGTGCTGAGATTATAGGCATGAGCCACTGTGCCTGGCTATTTCACCTTTATCTTTGAAAGATAGTTTTTCTGTTATGAGTCTTAGTTGTTTAGGGGGGCACTTTGAATATGCTATCCCACTACCTCCTGTCCTCCATAATTTTTTATAATAAATCAGATGTCATTCTTATTAGGGTTTTTCTTATGTGACAAGTCATTTTTTCTTGCCACTTTCAAAATTTTCTTTTTGTCTTTTATTTTCAGTTTTTTACTATGATGCATTTGTACATGGGGATCTCTTTGCATTTATTCTACTTAGAGTTGGTTGATACTGGATGGGTAGAATTTTTCTGCTCCTTTCTCTCCTCTCCCATTACTCCAATTAGGTATATGTCAATATGCTTAATGGTGTCCCATATTTCTTTTTCTTCATTCTTTATTCTCTCTGTTTTGGATTTCATATTCTCTATTGATCTATCTTCAATTATGCTGTTATTTTCTTTGGCCAATTCACATCTATAGTTGAGCCTTTTTAGTGTTTTTTTTTTTTTAACATCAGTTACTGTACTTTTTAATGCCAGAATTTTAATTTTTTAAAAATTATGTCTCTATATTGATATTGTCTATTTGATGAAACATTGTCATAATCTTTTTAAAAACTTTTTAAAGCCGGTTTTCTTTTGGTTCTTTGAACACATTTGTAATGATAGACTTAAAGTCTTTGTCTGTTAAGTTCAATCTGGGCCCTCTCTTAGGCACTTTACATTACCTGCTTTTTTCCCCCATCTGTGTGTCACACTTCATTTCTGTGGGTATAGGAACTGAAAGGAACAATTGTTTATGATGCAGAACATTCTACAGTGTCCTGTTATTTATTTCAAAACCTGATGCTTGGAAACTTTGTTTTAAGTCACCTTCATCAGAATTCTGTGAAAAAATGGATTTTAATCACACTTCTCTCCTTTAATGTTGGCGTCTTCTCTGATTGCTTTTCTTTTTGCTGGTACTACTGGGTGGGTCTGGAACTGCCTCATCGTGGAGCTCCTCAGTTCCTTTTGTCTTCTATTTTCAGCATTTTTACTAGGATGCATTTGTACATGGGGATCTCTTTGGGCAGTTGACACTCGCTGTGCTCAAGGGGAGACTTCCTAAATGTGAGCTTCCTCTAATCCCTCCTTCTTTGTCTCTGTATTGCTTCTGAAATATGTTTACTCCATGGCACACAGATGATATATATTTGTCTAGCATCCTAGGGTAAATGAAAAAAATCCACCTGTAGCTAGAGATGTCCTGCTTGAGGATTCTCACCCAAGTGTCTCCAGTACACCAGATGTTAAGTTCTACCCTGGGCCAAAATAAAGTTTTAGGTGTAGGGGAGAGAAAAAGGAAATTACTCAGCCCACTTTTGATGTAAGCCTTCAGCCAGAAATTCAGAATACATGATTTAAGCTTACAAACACCCAGATTCAATCACTACCTTTCGGAGGCCAACTCCTGAAAGCTACATCACCTAGGCTTCTTTGCCAACTGTTTCCTGGCTGGATTTAGCCAATGGGATGCATTAATGGGAGACTATGGAGCAGAAGGAAGGGAAAGGCAGCTATCTCCCTCTGGCCTCCCCCTTGGATGTCATCTTCACATTAATGGCAATGGCTCGATCTTCTTGGTCAGTCCAGCTTCCTCTCTGCAGTCCCTGTTGTGATTCCAGCTCCTGTCAGACACCTCTGACCACTGGGTTTTATTAATCCCATCACCTCCTTGCATCCCTTGAGTTTTGGACATTCTGCATTTGCTAATATCTGTGTTGCTTTATGATTCTTCATTTAGATTTTCAGCAACTTTATCAAATAATTGGTTCCCCATTAATTTCACTGTATTGCATATCTGATGTGGGCTGTTTTCCTAACAGCACTCTGATTCACACAGCATGCTCACAGTGTGTACGTGACCTTACAAGTATCCCCAGCTGGTCAAAAAGGATATGCATTGGATTGACCTTACTCCCTGTGGATAGATCTTCTTCATAAACCTGTGGCAACAGTAGGCAGCTAGTACAGAATTTGGGAGCCTGAGTCCTGGCCAAGCATTATTACCCATGGCTAGTAACGGGGAAGAACAGAGATTTGGAATAGTCACCTCCCATATCTGCCTGGCAACCCCCTACTCATCCTTTAATGTCCAAATGTCTTAACTCTTGGCCACTGGCCTTTTTTCCTCCCACTTCCTTCAGGCTGAGTCAGTTTCTCCCTCATCTGTATTCCCAAAATAGTTTTCATAAATATGCTATAGTGCCTTTTTGCATTGGAGTCATGTGTGGACCTATTTTTCCTGTTAGTTTGCTGAAGGCAGGAACTTGGTCTTAGTCAACTCTCTACTTCCAGTGCCTTGCTCAGAGTACAGTGCCTGGCACATAGAAGGCAATGACACAGGTTCATTGAATTCAGTGTTCCTCTAACCTGGCTGCATATTGGGATCACTTAGAAATCTTTTTAAAATGTTGATTGTCCAGTCTTTACCCCAGACTAATTAAATCAGCATCTCTGAAGACAGGGACCTAAGCATTGGAATTTTTAAATGACTCCCTGGGAAATTGTTTGTGATTCTGGGATTATACGCTGCTGGTTTAGCGGATTGCTTTACTTTATCACATTTGTTCTTGCTGAGGAGTCCTGGCATAAAGCCCAAATTCCACTGCAATTTAATTCAATTCAGCAAATATGTTTGAGTGCCCACTCTGTGCCAGCCAGTGTGCAAAACAGATCCTCGATACTTAAAGTATGCTCTGTGGACCAGCAGCATCAGCATCACCAGGGAACCTAGAAATGTGGAATGTCAGGCCCAGACCTACTGAGTCAGAATCTGCGTTTAACATGACCCCCAAGTGATTTGCATGCATATTAAGGTCTAAGAAACAGTGCTGTAGATATCACACAAACGTCCAGTTCCTTGCGCACTGTGAATTTTATTTCCCTTCTCAATCACTCTGCTTTACTTTCCCTTAAAAATGTGTCATATTATATTCTCTTCTCCAGCTAAAATAGACTGTCCAGTGTGAAGCATGTTGAGACTAGGGAGGGATGAAATCAGATACTGGGGAGGGATTCCCTGGGTGGGGAGGGAAGAGGGAAGGTGTGGTTGGTCATTGGAAAGATGGAAGCATTTCTTGGTACACTGAGAATCAGGATACGGGAGGTCTTTGGGATGAGATGTTTGATAAGAATGACTCCTGTTTCCAACATTGCCAATTCCTCAGGAAAGATCCAGGTGTACTAGAGGAATCCTGGGGGCCCGTGCGTTGGAGGGCTGGGGCAGATCTGGTTGCCAGAGCAGGCCGACATTCGTGCCTTTGAAGATAGCATAAATAAAGCAGGCTTATTCACCTCATACTTTTGGGACCAAGGAACAGAGGGATGTTTTTAAGGGCTGGCCCACTGGACATCACAAGTTACCCACAAAGGTAACATTTAAAAAATTTTCTAAACTTCACGAATATTTAAAACCTAATTCTCCTCACAATGATTTCCGACTCTGTTGATTGCTATCTGTCGCCAGAGATGTGGTGCACGCCTCAGTCAAATACATGTATATGTGTATAACAAACACACCTTTCAGCGGCTATTCTTTAAAGAATGGTGCCAATGCAATCTGTTATTTTCTGTTGTATTCGCCTAAAACTTATCATTGGATTGATCTCATCACTCAATAATGAATTGCAGCCCATAATTTGAAAAAACAGTGTTTTCCACGGAATCATAGTGAATTTGCAAGGAAAGCAGTTGGACACATTCTGCTTGAACTTGTCAAGCTGACCCTACTCCTTTTAGCATAATTTAGCATGGTGGTTAAATGCATGGCTTCTGGAATCCCTACGTGGCTTCAAAGCTGTATGCTCCGGACATGTACATGACTTCACCTTGCTAGGCCTCAATTCTCCATCTGAATGTGGGTATAATTACATCACCCCCATTCTTCCTCCCTACATCTCTTCCCTACCCGAGCACACTCTTGGTGGTCCCACAGGTAGTGATAACTGATAGGTCTTGGACCCAAGGTGTTATGTGTGGTGCTGGGGAAAGTGCACCGTAAGAGCCTGGGGATGAGGACAGCACCCTCAGGAGCATTGCCGCTCAGGAGGCAGATTTGGAAACGACATATGTAAAAATATAACCCCTACCCACTGGCACAGGAAGGAAAACGTTTCCTTCCATATTCAGATTTTTTTTACAACTTTATTAAGGTGAAATTGATACACAAAAAACTGAAAATATTTATGTAAACAATTTGATGAGTTTGAACATATGCATTCACCTGTGATACCATCACCACAATCAAGGTAATAAACATATTCATCACCTCCAAAAGTTGTCTAGTGTTTCTTGGCTTAATCTTTTCTTTTCTCTTCTCTTCTTCTTTTTTTGGTCAGAGTCTTGCTCTGTTGCCCAGGCTGGAGTGCACTGGCACAATCACAGCTCACTGCATCCTTGACCTCACAGACACAAGCAATTCTCTCACCTCAGCCCCCCTAGCAGCTGGGACTACAGGTCTGCACTGCTATACCCAGCTAACTTTCCTGTATTGTTCTGTAGAGAAGGGGTTTCACCATGTTGCCCAGTCAAGTCTGGAACTCCTGGGCTTAAGTGATTCACTCACCACCGCCTCCCAAAGTGCTGGGATTACACCATGCTTGGCCTATTTTCCTGTTTCGTAAGGGATAGAGTTAGGTTATTGATTTTAGATCTTTATTTATTTATTTTATTTTATTTTATTTATTTATTTATTTTTTTTGAGACGGAGTTTCGCTCTTGTTACCCAGACTGGAGTGCAATGGCGCGATCTCGGCTCACCGCAACCTT